>PVIJ01013745.1:0-43780 GCA_004024925.1 Scalopus aquaticus | reverse complement strand
TACATACAAGCTGGGGTACAGGCCAGAGGCGTGGGGCGGCGAGAGGGTTCACCAGAGACAGAGCGGGTAGCAGAACAGGCAGATCAGAAATACACTGCCGAGGGGAGCAGCGGGCAAGGCAGGAGAGGTCTGCTGAGCCATGTGGGATTCTCCCTGGCCGGGCGTCGAACTCGCGTTGCCACTGTCGACAGCTCCACAGCGCAGCGCTCAACCGCTGCGCCACCAGGGAGGCCCAACTTGTTATTTTTAACGCAGATTCAGGTATAAGGTATTTTTGGTGATGAGTAATGAAAAGAATTGTATACTATCACTCAAAACTGGACTGGTATCTAACATCTAGATAGAATATGGTTATTTAAGAAACTAAATATGATTGTGTTAATTTTTATTTTGTTTTACAAAAGGAATAGCATGCCTTATTCTCGTTATTGGGGTCTTTTACCATGTGCCATTCTAACAGATGTCTCATTTTGGTTTTGACCTGAATCTCCCTTATTAAAAGTGATAATGAACACCTTTCCATATATTTATTGGCCTCTGGATCGCCTCTGGAAAATCATCTGTTCAGATCTACCACCCATTTATTAATTAGATTGTTTAGGTTTTCATTGTTAAATAGAATACATTTTTCTGTCTTGGATATAAACCCCTGGATAGTTGTGTGAGGTGTGAATATTTTCTCCCATTCAGTAGGATGTCTTTTTACATTTTCTTTTGTTGTGTAAAAGCTTTTTAATTTGAGGTAGTCACAATTGTTTACTTTTGCTTTTGTTTCCCTTGCCATAGAGGTCAAGGCCCCAAAACATCTTTATCACTGATGTTGTTAAGCACTTTACCAAGGTTTTCCTCTACACAGTGTATTGCTGCAGGTCTTATATCTAAATCTCTGCTCCATTTAAATTTACTTTTGTGTACGGAGTTAGAGGGTGGTCCTGCTTCATTCTTTCACATGTAATTGTCCAGTTTCCTCAACACCACTTTTTAAAGAGACTCTTCTTTCCTCCATTTTATGGTTGTGGCTCCTTTATCATGAATTAAGTCTTGATCTATAAGTGGATTAATTTCTGGGCTTTTGGTTTTGTTCCATTGATCCTTGTATCTATTTTATTCCAATGTCATATAGTTTTAATTACTGTTGATTTTATACTGTAGTTTACAGTCAAGTAATGTGATGCCTCCATTTCCCTCCTTTTTTTCTCAGTATTACTTTTGCTATGTGAGACTTACAGTTCTATGTAAAATTTAATCATTTTGCTCAATTATTTGAAGAATATTGTTGGTATTTTAATGGGGGTTGCATTTTTGTTTACTTGCTTTTCTGTCCCCTGAAAGCTCAGCACATAGCTGGTGACTCATTGTCCTAACTGCGTGGAGGTTAAGTCTGGGCGCCAACTACCCGGGGTCCTAACCCTGGTTATCATATTTATCAGGCCGATGGCCGATCTCTGACTCAGTTTCCTTCCTCTGGAAAATGAGGCTAATGGGCACACGCTTCCAAGTGTCGCCCTGGGAATAAGGAGGTTTTTATAAAGCTCAGAGTAAGCTTCACTGAAGCGTCGATTCCTTTCCTCCCCGGAGGCTTTGCCCCAGGCTACCAGCAGGGGACAGCAGCGGCCCACGGCTTTCTCGGTTGGCGCCTTCCTTTGAAATGCAGCCCCCTCTGGGGCCCGAGGTGAGCCGCGCGCTGCGCCGGGCGCTGGGGGAAGTGATGAGGGGCCCTCAGGGTCTCTCTTGGAACCCAAAAGCCACCCTGTCCAAATTTTCAGTCCATCCCTTGAAGTCGAAAGGATCAAACCTCACATCCCTTCTCTCCTCTCCTTCCAGGCTGGATGCGGCTCCGCTACCAGGCCTTTCCGCGCGCGGTTTTCCCAGCCAAGAATCGCGCTCCTTCCCGGAGCTCTGGGACGCTGAACTGAGAGGAGACGCGCGCGACCTGAGCACAGGTATCAGCACCGGCCCAGGTGCAGCGGCAGGCACTACCTGGGTCCCGGGGAGAGAACGGGGAGCCCTTCAGCCTGGTCGTCCTCGAGGTGCAGAGGACAGAGGCGGAGCGCGTGGGGGGCACGCTGAGGGGGACCAGGGACGCGAGGCCCCCGAGAACAGCCCGGCTCGCTCCGGGGCTCGCAGTAATTGCCGAGCCGTGCCAGGCTTGCTGCCCGACAGCAGCGCGGATCGTCCGGATTCTGTGTCCTCAGCTGTAAAGTAGGTTCCCGATAGCGCGAACAGTGACAGCCGCTGTCGTTATAAAGGGGCATCCCGAGGAGGCAGAAACAGGCCCCCCCAAGTCTGAGAAGTGAACTCCGGGGAGCACGCCCGCAGGATGCGGCACTTACTGGGCGCCAGCTGGGTGCCAGGCGCTGTCGTACAGGTTCCGGAGACCCCAGCAGGGAACGCAACGTTCGACGTCCCCGGGCCACGTAAACCCCAAGCCCGCGCTTCGCCCCACCCAGCCCCCCCGCGGGGCTAGCGCCCGCTTTCCCGCGTCGCCCATCAGGCCCCGCCTCTCAGCCCCGCCTCTTTCCCCAGCCAACCGGAGGAAGGTGAGCGTGGGCGTGATCTACATATTCATGAGACCATCAGCCAATCCACAGCCTGAACTCGGGCCAGACGGCCGAGTCTGGACCAGTGTGACGTCAAGCGCGACGCAGCAGTTATCTTTAAAGGCGCACAACCTCCTATAGAGGAGGGAGGCTGGAACCGACCTAGAGCGGTTGTGTGCCTGCCTCTCTTTGGGATGATCAGGTATAATCAGGTTGGAGCACGCGAAGCGTAGAAACCGACGCAAGCCAATGGCACTGAAATAGCTTTGTTCTCCTGGGTGAACTCCAGGAATACGCTTAGTCCTGCCTTTGCGTCGGGGTCGCCAGTAGAACTGGTGCTTTAGCATCGGGGGTCCCGGACAGTTCCAGGATCTGAACAGGGGTTCGGATGTGGGTGGGTGGAGAGGTGTGTAGGGGGTTCTGGGCAGAGTCCAGAAAGAACCCCAGGTCCTCAGCCAACTCAAGGACAAGGGCCTGCTCTCTGCCTTTCTGACCCGCATCAAAGCATCAAATGGACCCCATTCTGGGTCTGGGAACCCGCCTGAAATCTCCAAGCGGATGTTCCTGGGGACGAAACTGCTCCTAGTCCCCAGTCCCACTCCTCACTCATGTCCCTGTCTCTGCTGACGGCAGCTCCTTCCAGGTGCTGTTATTCTTGCCTCCTTTCTTGCTCACTCTGCACCCAATCTAGTAGCAAAACCTGTAGTCTCTGCCTACTGTCAAACTTCTGTCCTGAGTCTGCCTACTTCTCACTGCTCTGACTCCACTTAGTCCAGCCCTATTATCTCTTGCAGGGATCAGCGCAGTCCCCTTCAACCTAGTCCCAGGCTAGGTCCTGCCAGCCCCGCTCCTCAAACTCCCCCCCATCACCCCCCCCACAGTCTGTCTTCCCCGCCGCAAACACCAGAGGGCGCCGGCGAGCACCAGGTCAGGGCCCCCTGTTCTGTACCCACAGCCCTCCAGGGCTCCCACCTCCCTGGGGGGTAAAAGCCCGAGTCCTCCCCACGGTCCGCAAGGTCCTGCAGGACTTGCCTCTGTCCCCTCCTTGTCCTCACCTCCTCCCTCTCTCCCTCTCACACGCTCTGCTCCTGTCACACCACAGGGGAGGGGGTGCGGGCAGGGAAGTGAGGGAGCAGACTGTGAAGGGCCTTATCCATTCGGACACACGTTTACACCCTGATCGCACGCAGAGGCCCACAGCTGAGACTCTCGGCTACTGTTCCTGCCTCTCTCTGTCTCCTGGTCTCTCCTCCTCCCTCTCGCACCCACACTGGAGCGCCTAAGGAAGTCGGTGAAGTCACTGATTTTTCTTCTTTTGTAGAGTGAATTTCACTGATTTTTTTCAATGCTCACCTTCCTTCGATGATTAAATCTTGGTTGAGTCCTAACTTGTCCTTTTTTCATTCTTTTTCTTTTATTAAAGGATAATTAATATGCAATAAAATTCACCCTTTTAGTGTGCAGTTCTGATTGGACAAACACATGTATGCACACTACACGCCAGTCAAGATTGCGAATAGCCCCACCGACACCTGCTCCCTGTGGTCAGCCCTACCGCCACCCGCGACGGTAACCAGCCATCTCTCTGTTCCTACGTGTCCTTCTGCAGGTGTCAAATCAACGGAATCGAACAGCACGCGATTACTCGAGTCTGCTGCCTTCCTGTAGCATAACCCGTTTGAGAATCGCCCACATCACTGCAGGTATGGTTGCGCACAGGTCTTTGTGGAAGCAGTAGTTTCGGTTTCTGTTGGGTAAATACACAGGGACGGAATAACTGCCAAACCGTCTCCAGCTGTATCATTTTACATTCCCACCAGTGATTTTTGTGAGTTCTGATTGCTTGACATCTTCTCCAGCACTTGGTTCTTTTCATTTTTAATTTTATTTTATTTCGGTCGTTCAAGTACATATGTGTTCAACCATTCAAGTTCATGTGCTATGTTGGTGTGGATTTAATTTGCATTTCCTTAATGACTAATGATGCTGAGTGTCTTTTCATGTAATTATTTGTCATACAGTTATCTTCTTGATAGAGGAGCTGCTCAAATCTTTCACCCACTTTTAAAAATTGGGTTGTTTCTTTTGATATGGAATTTTGAGATTTCTTTAAATATTCTGGGTATGAGTTATTTATCTAATAGTTGTTCTTCTAGGTTGTGGCTTGTGTTTTCTTTTCATAGTGTTTCTTTTAACAGTGTCTTTCAAAGAACAGAACTTCTTGAGGTTCATAGCCCAATTTATCAAATTTTTTAATGGGTTGTGTTTCCAGTTATTGCAGATATTTTGCTCCTATAAAAGTTTGTTTTACTTTTAGGTCTGTAATCCGTTTGAGGTCACTTTTTATAGGGGGGTAGATAGGATTGAATTAATTGCCTTTGTGCTTTTGTCACACATCAGTTGGCCAGATTTGCACTGATCTGTTTCGGGACTTCATTTTCTGTTTCATTAACCAATGTGTGTCTCTTTTGTCCATACCGCATTGTCCAAGTCAAGGGTTGACAGAGGTTAAATAGAAAATATTTTAGATTAAATAGGCCATGCAATCTGTTTCAACTATTTAACTTTATGGTGAGGCAGATTTCACAATATGTAAATGAATGGACATCCTGAGTCCCAGTAAAAATTGTTTTTTTAAGATTTATTTATTTATGCATACAAGCTGGGTGTAAGCCAGAGGTGTGGGGTGTGTGTGTGTGTGAAAGGATTCACCAGAGACAGAGTGGAGAGCAGAACAGGCGGATCTACTGAAGTACACTGCTGAGGGGAGCAGCACGGAGACTGGAGAGGTCTGCTGGGCCATGTGGGAAGTTCCCTGGCCGGGGATCAAACTCATATTGTAGTGGCTGCAGATAGCTTCACAGTGCTGAGACTTAACCTGTTGCGCCACCAGGGAGGCCCTTGATTATCTTTTCAGCAGAGAATATGCTTCAAATTCGATCCCTGGTTTTTATTTGATAAGACCAAAGAAGTTATTTATTGCATTTCTAGTTACAGTTGACCTTGATCTATGGCCACATGTAGTGGTGAATTATACTTTGCTCTTTAAACACATCAAGTCTTTGTATATAGATGGTTTGCTTGAAGGAATGCTCGGTAATGCTTGGGCACGGTCAAAACTGGGAGGGTGGTCTGTGAGTGACAGGTAACTGAGAGAAACTTCCCTCAGCTAGCCTCCTTGTTTTGCGGTTGAGGAAACCGAGGCACAGAGCGTGGGCAAAGACTTGGGGACCTGGTTCTTCTGCCCTTGGTATTGGGGGATGGGGAATGGGAGAGGAGCTGGGGAAACCCTCACAGAGATCCAGGCTCCGACCCACCTCACCTGCTGCTGGGGCTGTGGGAACGGGGCTGGTGTGTGTCCTTGAGGGGAAAACAGGACAGGTGAGGGGAAAACAGGACAGGTGTGTCCTTGAGGGGAAAACAGGACAGACAGGCCTCTAGGTGCGGGGGTGTGTGTGTGTGGGGGGATGGGAGTCATTTCTTGTTCTCTCTCTCTAGCTCTGTCTTTCTGTGTGTCTCTGTCTCAATTTGTCTCTCTGCCTCTGTCTCTCTGTGGGTGTCCTCTCTTTCCCTATCTACATCTCTGTTCTGTGTCTCTCTATCTCTACGTGCTTGTCTCGTCTGTCTCTGTCTCTCTAAATTTTTCTTTGGCTCTGTCCCTTTCTGCGTACATCTCACTTTCTCACCCTCCCTTTCTCTGCCCTGTCTCAATCTCCCTCTCTGTTCTCGCTCTTTCCAGCCCTCCTCCCTGCTCACTCTCTTTCTCTCCTTATCTGTTTCTCTCATTGTAGTGTCTTTCTCTGTCTCTCTCCCTCCATACTCTCTCTCTCTCTCTCTCTCTCTCTCTCTCTCTCTCTCTCTCTCTCTCTCTCTCTCTCTCTCTCTCTCTCTCTCTCCTTCCCTTTTGAAGGTTGCCTCCCACGTCTGCCTTTCACAAGGCCCCGGCTCTGACCCGCTGTCTGAATGCCTTACTCCAACCACACATCTGTGGGGTAATTGTCTCCTACAACCACAAGGTACTGAGGCAAATTATAGTTACGGGGCGGGGGCCTCCATGTGGGCGAACCGCGTCCGCTGGGCTGGGCTCTGCTGGCCTCAGCTGGGTGAGGTAGCCGAGGAGCGGTCCTGCTCAGGCCCTGAGAGCTGGGCCTGGCCCCTTCCCTCTGCCCCCCACCCCCAGCAGACCTGCATCATTTTTGCCAAGATGAAAATGCCTTTTGTGAAAGTCAGCAGGAAATGCCAAAGCTTGCAAGATCCTGACCCATTACTAAGCACCTACTGCATGCCAGGCATTGCTCTGGGCACTGAGAGCAAAGCAATGAATGAGAGCCCACCTGGGGCAGATGCTGCACTTGAGGACACAGTCAAGAAATCAGAGATAGTGGTAAAAGTAAAGCTGTGGGTGGGGGACACAGGTGCTGGGGAGGGAGAGCAGTTTTAAACAGTAAGTGAGGCGGGTCTCTCCCTTAGGAGGTGACATCTGAGCTGAGTGGTGGAAGAATGGAAGAGGAGAACCAGGGGGTTATTTGGTTTCCCACAGATCAGCTGTATGTTCTTGGGCTCAGACCAAACTTCTCTGAGCCTCAGTTTCCCAGTCTGCAAGAGAAGAACTGACATGTAGACCCCATATGGATCTTGGGATAGTTGGGTGTGGTTTTGTTCCTAGCATGGAGTAGATGCTTAACGAATGGTTGCCATTAATAATGATGATTCAGACAATGGGGTCTAATCCACATGCTTGCCTTTTGTCAACAATTGTTGGAGACACTTGTGTGTCTCAGTCTAAGTCTCTTTCTTACCCTGGAGCAGAAGGAGAAATGGAAAATATTGGACTGGGTTTTGAAGGATGCATAGGAGTCCCGAGGTAATGAAAGGAGGAAGAGTGTGCCAGGCTAACAAAGGGTTAACCAGACCTTGTGGGGGGGGCACTGGAAACCATGGGGGGTTGTAAGCAGTGAGAGTGGTGCCTTAGGAAGAGTCTTCCAGGTATAGGGGGGACAGAGCAGAGGAAGCAAACCTGGCACAGCTACATCCCCACGTGCCATCCTGTCTTCATTCACAATTCCATAGGGATTATCTCAGCCCAGTCCTGCTAGCAACACTTCATGTTCCCTCTGTCCACTTCTAATCAATTGTCCACAAGAACACATGGAAACAGAGGCCGAGTATTTTCCAGCCAGACCCTGTCACTACCATTCAGAGATCATGGGTGGCCCCTTCCCGGGAGTTCTTCCTGCTGTCTAGCTGCCATCTCTCCTGCTGCCTCACAGAGGACTCCTCCCATCTAGCTCTGGCACACACTTGCTGTCCTTCCCTGCAGGGATTAGATTATGAAATCAAAGGAAACCTGGCTTGCCTCTGCTCAGAGGTCAGAGGAAGGGAAAAAATGAAATCGTGACTGACGATCACACCCTCTTTGTCATGCTTTTGTGTTTCCGTCTGACCCCCCCACCGCAGTTCCCCACGATTACCTGCCATTTTCAGAGGGGAGTGCACGTGGGCTCAGAGAGATCCAGCGACCAGGTCTGAGATCACACTGCCCAAACGCCCCCGGGTCTGCTCTCTCTAAATCCAGGGCCCCTCTTGGAACTAACAGAGTATGGGGGTGTGGGGGATGTTCACAAAGCCTTCCCCAGTCTACCTCTAGTGGGTGGTGGGTGGGGAGGGGGCTCAGGGCTGCCTGCCATGCGCACCCCCGGCCCCCCTAGCCCGTGCTTTCTTCCCTGATGGAGCTGGTGAGAGGGAAACTGGCAGGAGACAGGACAAGCCGCAGCCCTCCTGGGAGGGGGAGGGAGGGGGAGGGGATATTCCCAATCGGTCTCATTCACAAATCCAGGGTTTGGTATGATGGTGTTGACCGCCAACATACACACACACACACACACACACACACACACACACACACACACACACACACACAGCCTACGACAGCCTCCTTGGGCTGTGGGTGGCCACTTACATGCGACTGGCCTGGTGTGTCTCAGATTAACGCATCTCCATCCTTCCTGCCTCCTCTCCCTCTCTCTCTCCCTCTCTCTCTCTCTCTCTCCCTCTCTCCCTCTCTCTCTCTTTCTCTCTCTCCCTCTCTCTCTCTCTCTCTCTCTCTAAGTCTATGTTCTCCAGCTCTCAGTGGCCCAGGCACCCTCCTCCGACTCCCTCAAAGCAAGCCCCCTCGCCCAGGGCCATGGGAATCGGCTCTGCGGACCTCCACCCCAGGCGGCCAGGCCCCCCCTCATTTCTATCTGAATAAGGCTGCTTGGGGCCGCCCTGGCCCTCCACCCCAGAATGGAGGTGCCCGGGCCCCCAGTGTCCAGCAAACCAGGAGAGACCTCAGTCAAATGGCAGCTGTGCTACGACATGACGGCCAAAATGTGGTGGATGGTGAGTGGGGAGGTGCCACTGCACCCCAGTCGGGGCTCAGAGGGCCGCCGGGTGACAGGAGCGGGCAGCGGGCGGCTGGGGGCTTCTTGCCCTGTTTTCCAGCCTCTCGGACTTGTGGACACTTGAAAGTTCGTGGGGTTGGCAGAGGGGCCGACCCTTGCTGGGCTTCCGTAAGGGGCAGAGAGGTGGTGAGAAAGTGGGGAAAACGAGGCCAGACAATGGAGACGAAAGCAGCTCTGGACCCTTCGCCTGCAAGTGTGTCTCAGGCTGGCTGGACGGGACCAGGGGCCAAGTGTGCGGCTTGCCTGGCCCGCAAAGGAGCCGGCGGCCACGGTCCCGGAAGGTTTGCAGAGTGCTCCCTGGGCCTGAAACCCAGCAGCTGTGCCTCCTGCGGCCTCGGGGCTCCCCACGGTGGGAAGTTCTGAGTGTGGGGTGATCCGAGGGCTGGAGTGAGCTGTGGGGAGCCCCGGGCCGAACTGCTCAGGAGACAGGCAGCTCGGGGTCTGAGCCACTGTGGGACCCCAGCTGAGCCCCTGCCTGCTTCTGTGCCCCGACCACGGACAGAGTGGGCGTCCTGCAGCCCCCACCCTTCCGGACGCGGCGGGTGACGAGAGGGCGGCCACGGCCCCTGAGCTGGGACACAGCGGGACGGGAGGTGAAGCATCCTGGGGCAGGGCCGGAAGCCCCATGTCCCGGTGCTCAGCCAGCGTGAGGCCTTTAGCCCCATGCACCATGGTCGACCCACGGTCCATCTGGCCATCTGTCCCTTCGGAAGCTGGTCCTTGGCCAGGGGGATTCTGAGACTTTCTATCAACCTGGTTCTAGATCACATGAGTTGAAGTGGGGTGTGCTGTTTAACCTGGGGCCGGGGGCTTGCCATCTCTGGCCCTCAGGTCCCCGCTGGGAACTAGGTGAGGGCCTGGATGCCGGGGGCTTTGGGACTGGTGCTCCGTGGGTCTCCCAGGAAAGCCAGGCCTCAGAGCAGGCGAGTGCAGGAGCCTCATAGCTTCTGCCTCTGGGCTCCTCAGCTCAAGCAGGTTGCGGGCAATGGGAGTTGTTCCCCCGACATTGGATTAGTAAGGGGCACACGTCCACCTGGACAGAGTTTTCTCTAATCCCTGGGCAGCTTCACACTTTGGTTTCACTTTTCATTCCTCATTCAGTCGGCGTTTATTAAATATCTACTGTCCCCCTCTCCCCACACCCCAGTCATAGTCTAATGTTGTGACTCAGACTAAGGGTTCTCAGGGCCTACTGGGGCTGATGTTCCACTGGGGTAGACAGAAATATTGAAATATCAGTGTCCCAAATAGGACTTAAGTATGATTGTGGAAGGGGTTATGAGGGGCTAGGGACTTTGAGTTAGACTGGGCAACCTAGAGGGGCTTCACGGAGGAGGTGGTATCCAATCTGAGACCTGGCACATGTCAGAATTCATTAGAATAGAAGGGGAAAGAGCATTCTATTCTGAGGGAACCATTTGTGCAAAGGTCCTGGGGCAGGGCCCTGCCTGGCGTGTTGGAGGAACGGTGAGGGCACCATGTAGCTGGAGCAGATTGAGCAAGGGGGAGAGAGGGAGGGTGCGATGACAGGAAGGGGATGGAGGCAGGTAGTGCTGGGCCACACGAGGGCAGAAAGGACTTGGGCTTTTACCTTCAGAGAGGTGGGAACGCTGGAGGGCTGAGGGCAGAAGAAAAGCAGGGCCTGTTTTACATTTCTTCAAACTCCCTCAGACTTGTGCAGGAAGAAGGGATTGTCTGGGGCTCACATGGTGGTTGATGGGGGGGGAGGGTCTGGGGCAACATCTAGACCTGAGATGAAGGGGGCCCGGAGGTGAGGGAAGTGGGTGGGTTTTAGATGAAGAATGTCAGGGATTTGGCGATTAGATAGGAAGCTCCAATACTGGGGTGACTTGTTCAAGCTCACGCAGCAAGCAGAGGGCAGAGCTGGGAGAGGGGAAAAGAGGCCTGAGTCAGAGGTAACAGGTCAGGGCTGAGGGGAGCAATTCCCTACCCCCTATCTCTAGAGTCCTCGAAAATCCAGCAGAACTGGCAGTTTGAGAAAAGGAGAATGTTTCTGTGCAAATTCAAGGTCTTAGCAATAAACCCCAACAGAGGATGTTACGGGTCAACTAATCAGCCAAGGGCAGGTCTGAAACTGGGGTCTATTGAGAAGAGGATGGAGGAAGGGGCAGCATTCATCAATCTGCGGAGAAATATTGGGAGATTAAGGATTTCAGTCCAAAATAATTGGCAAAATTCACCACATTCTCCCTGTGAGCACAGCCTTGAGCTGGCTCATCCCATTTCCCGTAGAAGATCAGCCTCAGCCGGCCCAATAGGAGCCCCCAAACAGCAGAGCTGAAGCAGCCAGACTCAGCCAGCTCTCAAGTCCCCCCGCGGGCTGTCTTTGGGCAGAGCGCCCAGGCCCCAGGAGGTGGAGTTCCGCCTTCTGAGTAGACCAGACCAGGTGCTTCTGAAGAGACCCCTCAATGCTCAGAGCACCAAAGTTCCCAAGGGAGGTGCGGATTCTAAACTGGGGAGTTGGATGGGGGAGAGTGGGGAAAAGGCCAAAGATTCCAACCTCAGCTCCCAAGTCTCAGACTCAGCACCCGCACCCCATCCCTGTGGCCAGCGGCCCCGCCCCCCGAAATCTTCTGACTTCTTTTACAGTCAGAAGAAAACAGTGGCTATGAAAATAATGAATAGAGAGTAATGTCCTCAGCCTGGTTTATATTCATCTGTGTACCAGAGCAGCCATAAGAGATCATTTTAAATAATTGATTTGTATGGAGAAAGGCAAGTGTTTCAGGCCCTTGAAAGTCATAATGCAACTAAATCCGGTCCTTTATCTGTTTGCTTTCAAAGAGTGAATTATTTCACCTCTTTATGACTCATCTTCCTTGTCTATAAAACTGGGGTGAGGGGGAAGAGTGTGAATAGTAAAACATCCTCCTAACAGGTTCCAATGGCAGATGACAGTATCTCATAAACTGTTAAGCACTGTGCCCAGGTCAGGAACGGCGTAATAATCACACAACTAAAGCAGGAAAGATTGTGGTTAGATTCCAGGAGGACTTCCGTGGCTGCTCCATCTCTTAGTGAACATCTATTATGTGTCCATGGTGAACCAGGATGACCCATCCTGCCCTTCTCAGGTTTATGGCCCAGTGTGGGGAACTGTAAGAGAGAAAAATGAATAAAAGCATGAGATAATTTCAAATTGGGAGGAGGGCTGAGAAGATCTTAGAAGAGAGTGATGGGTTGAAGAAGGAAGACAGCTGGGCAGGAAAGGTCTTTTTGAGTTGCTGCTTGAGAATCTCAAAGGGACCAAATTCTGGGGGCAGGAGCATAGTACGTGCAAAGGTCCTGGGGCAGGGAGGTGCCTGGCTATTGGAGGACTAGCAGGGAGGATTGTGTTGCTGGAACAGAGTGAGGAGGGGAAGAGAAGGAAGAGGTGAGGTCAGGAAAGGTAGGACGGTGGAGGGGAGGAGGTGGTGGGAAGGGGACAGGGTATGCAAGGCCTATGGACTGCGTGGAGGACTTGGGGTTTCGTTCAAGGGGGCTGAGTCCTGGAGGGTTTTAAGCAAGGGAGTCCCTCCCCTGTCTGCCCCAGCTTGTCCTTCTGCTGACTGTGAGTGCCACCCACTGCCTACCCCGCCCTGTGCCCAGCACTGGGGTGGGGGTCCGGGTGCACAGTCTCCCCAGCCCCTGGCCCGAGCCCGCCCGACCGCCGCCCACTCTGCCCACATCTGAGACGCCAAGGAGCCGGACAGTCTGCTGCAAACCACGGAATGTTTCCCGGAGCGCCCGAGCCGGGAATGTCAGCTGTGAGGAGGGGAAGGGCGGGGAGTCCCTGAGAGGAGAGTCAAACGCAGGAGGCAGGGCCAGTGGGGGGCTGACCCCGGCAACACTGGGCGCCACCCTGAAGCTATAGTCACCCCTACCCCTAGAAGGTGGACACCACCTTGCTCCCCACTTTATAGATGGGGACACTGAGGCACTGAGCTGTGAGTGGACTTGCGCACAGGACCACGGGGAGGCAGCTGTGGGATTCACATCGAGACCACTCGGAGCTTGGGGGCTTAACCACTAACCCAGTCTAAAGGAGTTAAATGCAGTGCTCTCGGTGAGTGAATGAATGAATCATGTGAGTAAGTGGATGGAGGCAGAAAACACTGCCCATGTGGGCCCCCCACTTCAGCCTGACACAAGCCAGACCCATGAGGCTGCCCACCAGCCCCCATTTTTCAGTTCCTGAAGCTTCTCTAATCTTCTGGAAGTCCTTCCTTGTGTCTGACCAAGGTCTCCCTTGCTCCTTCTTTCTCCAAGGCAAACAGATGCAGGGTGTTCGGACCCACCCCTTAGAGACTCCTGAGGCTTTCCCCCTAGGAGAAGGGTAGGAACAGGCAGCTGCTCACTCTAGAAGCCACCAGAAAACATGGCTCAGAGAGGGACAGCACATGCCCCAAGGTCACACAGCAAACCTGTAAGCTCACGGCCCCGAGTTGTTATCGGTCCAGTGACCCACATTGTATCGCATTCCATCCTGCCGGCAAGTCTATGAAAAAGGAACCAAACCGTGATTCCTCCATTATGGGGTGGGGCCTCTGAGGCCCAGAGTGGGGCAGTTGCCATAGAAAGCGCCCCCGGGGGTGCGCAGGACGATGTGATGGTTCAGAGCAGAGACTCCGCCACGTGTGGAGGCTGACAGACTGGGGCTACCTTACTCAGGTGCGCTGTGCCTTGCCCCCACCCTGTGCCAGGTATTCCTGAGCTTCACGATTAGGTGGATTTGTCCACCTCGTGGTCTTGCAGGAGCCTGGGGGCAGAGTTATGCAAGGTGGCCCCCTGGTCTTTTGATAGAAACTCTCGGACCAGGGAGCTACCCCACGGGGTGGGGACTCCCCAGAGAAGTTGGCATTGGAGCCAGGAGAAGAGGCTGCTGGGGGTTTTCCTCGTGCTTCCACAAAGGGGGCAGTGGGGTGTGCCAAAGTGTGACTGGGCGAAACGGGGAAGGTGGGTGAGGTAGAGAAGGGAGATGACGGGCCATGGGGATCCACACCACAGTGGGCCACAATGGACCACAAGGGGCCTTGAATGCCTGACTGGAGGGAGGAGCAGCGGTCCTCTCTCTGGGGCAATAGGGAGCCATGGCAGGTGTTTGAGCGGGGGTGGGGGGGACATGACCAGATCTGAGGCAGGTGTGGGGCTCGGAATGGGGGCCCAGAGGAGGTGGAAGTTGTGATCCAGGCAAGGGGAGGAGATCTGAGGCAGGGTTAGGACCATAGAGGTGGGTGGGGGCGAGCCCATGGGAGAGTGGGCAGGATGGAGGGGCCAGCAGCCCACGAGGCATGAGGGTGAGAGAGGAGTTGAGGCTGATACTCAGACCCTTACCTCGGAGGCTGGGAGTGATGGCGCCATTGTCTGTGAGAAGGGACATTGCCGGTATTGGGGGGAGCGGGGTGGGAGCAGATTGGAAAAGGAAGATAATGAGTTTAGGAAACCCAGGGCATGTCCCGGGGGACTCTGGGTAAAGTGTGGAAAGGACTGCCGGAGCCTAAAATAGTCGCTGGTACATTTAGGTGATCAGTAAGGTGTCAACAGAAGAGAGAGATGGGCCCCCATTCCAAGCCCCACACCTGCCGTAGAGCTGGTCATGCCCCCCCACCCCCGCTCAAGGTGAATGGGCGTGGGATGGAGGGCGGGTGTGTGGGTGGGTGAACCTGAAAGGCAAAGGGCCATGCAGCCCCAAGGGAGCTCACTTTAGGAGCAGGTGGGGGCTCTGGGGACCCGGAATCCATGCCGGTTGCCCCTGAAACTACCTCTCAGTGAGGCCTCCTCACCCAAGGCCTTTTCTCGCCCCCCTCCCCATAAACGACTTTGGGATCGGTGTTCCTCTCCACACACACATGGCGCAGCTCTGGGGGGCCCACCGCAGACAAATCAGTGGAAAATTAAAATAGTGCCTGTGTGCTGGTTATCGGCGGCCTCAGCTGGGCCACTTAATGACCCCTTTCTGGGGATTGTTACCAGCTGGAGGTGGCTGGGGGAGGGGACAACAGCCATGCCACCCAATCTGAAAGAGAGAAGGAGGGGAGGGTCCCTGGAAATGGTGCTCTTGTGGAGGGAAGAGTCCTGTGGTGCAGTGATGGGGGAGGGGAGGGCCAGGGGAGAAGATGACCCTGGTTCTGGGGGGCCCACCAGAGCCCTTGCACCCTGGAGCTTTCCCTGAAGCTCTCCATGCTGGCATCTCCTCCTGCCAGCAGTGCTCTTTCTCCAATGTGGCTAGATAGTTCCAGCTCATCTTCAGCAATAAGGTCACCACCTACAGGAAGCCCTCCCAGACTGGAGCAACTCCTGTCATTCACTCCCAGAGGCCTCTGTCCACCCATATCTACAAATTATCCTCCTGCACATGCAGGGGTGAAGAGCTTGAACTCCACTTTGCCGCTCTCCGCTGTGTGTCCGTGGGCAGCTCACTGTCCCTCTCTGTGCCTCGTTTTCCGCATCTGTGAGCTGGTATTAGCTGAGCATGTCTGTGGGCCAGCCACAGAGGACTGACTTTGGTCACCAAACCCAGTTCCATTTTAATAACGGGATCATGGAAGTCCCCAGAAGTTAGACAAATTGATCTAATAAATCTTTAAGCAGCAACCCCCCATTCTCTCTAGCTGCCTCCCTGGCCTGCACCCCACAATCTATTTTCCCCACAGCAGCCACTAGAGGAATCCCGTGAGCTCCTGAGTCAGGTCCCATCCTTCTGCCAGCACCTCCCTCAGGGGAAAACCCAAATCCCCCCTGAAGCACCCAAAGCCCCACATAACTTGCCCCCCCTTCCTTCCTCCCCCTCCCCTCCCTCTCCCATCACTCTGCTCAGCTACACTGGCCTTCATCCTCCTGCACTAACTGACTCAATTATTTTTATTTTAAAAAAAGATTTATTTTTATTTATTTATGCATACAAGAGCAGGGGTGTAGGCCAGAGGTCCAGGGGGATGAGAGGATTCACCGGAGACAGAGCGGGGAGCAGAACAGGCGGATGGGCTGAAATACACTGCTGAGGGGAGAAGTGGGGAGACAGGAGAGGTCTGCTGTGCCACGGGGGTCAGCTCCCTGGGAGGGAATTGAACTCAGGGTGGGCTGCAGTGGCTGGAGACAGCTTGATAGTGCTGAGACTTTAACCCTTGTGCCACCAGGGAGGCCCCCTGACTCAATTATTTTTAAATAGTCATTCATAGGCCCCACCCTTGTTTTTTAACCTTCTATTTCCTAAAATTGGTTATTTACTAGATGAGATGGAGCCATAAGACAAAAATGGACCCAAACATATTTAAGTTTTTTTTTCAATTAGTTGAGAAATGACAGATTCTTTGATAAATGTTGATGAGATAGTTTTAAGAAAAAAATTGATTTTGGAATAATTTTAGATTTGGAATAAAGTTGCAAAAGTAGCAGAGAATCCTTGTATCCTGCTCCCTCTAATGTGAAACCTTTCTTTCTTTTTTTAAAGATTTATTTATTCATGCATACAAGCTGGGGTGTAGGCCAGAGGTGTGGATCAGTGAAAGGATTCACCAGAGACAGAGTGGGGAGCAGAACAGGCGGATCTACTGAAATACACTGCTGAGGGGAGAAGCGGGGAGACAGGAGAGGTCTGCTGCGCCATGTGGGAAGCTCTCTGGCCAGGGATCGAACTCATGGTGATAGCTTGTGATAGCTCGCTACTGATAGCTTGATAGTGCTGAGACTTAACCCGTTGCGCCACCAGGGAGGTGTCCTAATGTGTAGCCTTTCTTAACTGCTGCACACTTGGCACAACTAGAAAATAAAGAGTAGCTACTATTCACTGCCTTTCAAATTGACTCTGGTCTTACCAGTTTCTCCTTGAATGTCGTCTTTCTGGCCCAGGGTCCCAGATGACATGTGGCCATCACATCTCCTTAGGTTCCTCTGGGCTGTTTCTCCATCTTTGGTTTTCGTGACCTTGACCTCTGCGGGAAGACCAGTCAGGTGTCCCAAAGAACGTACCCCGGTTTGTTTCTCAGATATTTTCTCATGCTTAGATAGGGGTTATGGGCTTAGGGACAAACACAGAGATGATCTTTTCACCAAGTCCCATCAGGGGTCCCCGGCACCCACACAAAATCACCCGATGCTGACCTTGATCGCTGGGCTAAGGTGGGGTCTTCGAAGCTTCCCCACAGTCGCGTGATGATTTATTTCTTCTTTCTCTGTATTCTTTAGCAAAAAGTCATTAAGGCTAGTCCAGCTAGACTCACCTCCAGGAGTCTATCTACCTGTATAACATTTAAAATTCTTCTGCAAGGAAGAGTGTTCTCTTTTACTAATTTGTTCATTAATTTATTGTGATCAGTGCAGATGGGTGCTGTGTTAATGTTACACTTTACCATTCAGTACTGTTATTTTTTTAATTTAATTTTTTTAAAGATTTATTTATTATGCATATGAGAGCTGGGGTGAAGGGGGAGAGGATTCACCAGAGACAGAGTAGGGAGCAGAACAGGCAGATCTACTGAAATATACTGCTGAGGGGAGCAGTGAGTGAGACAGCAGGTGTCTGCTGTACCATGTGGGAAGCTTCCTGGCTGGGGATCGAACTCATGGTGCAGTGGCTGCTGATAGCTTCATAGTGCTGAGACTTAACCCCTTGCGCCACCAGGGAGGCCCTGTGTTATTAGTTTTTGTGCTGATTTTTCTGACTTTGTCATTGGTGTTCTTTTAGGTGGCTCCTCTGGGTGGGTCACTTTCAGGCACCTGAGAAAAAAATTGTTTCCCAATATTGCTTCACCAATATATCTTATAAAGGGTCAAAGTTTTAGCTACAAAAGATCAAAACACGAAAGTACTAGAAGAAAATATGGCAGAAACTATTTATAGAATAAAAGTGGGAAACCTTTTTAACAAGGACAAAGCCCCCAATGATCCTAAAAAGGAAAGAGGGATAAATTTCATTATCAATGATTAAAATCTTCTGCATGGGAAAAAAAAAGGCCAAAAACTAATCTATTTGCAAAAGATCTTTACTAGACAAAAAATAGGTTCAATGTGTCTATAATCAATAAGAAAAGACCAACTGAAATAGTATGCAAAGAACATGAAGGGATCACCACAGAAAAGACCTAAAAGAAATAATGGATTTAAATTCCATGAAAAGAATTTCATTCTTATTCATAGGAACAGACAGTGTCGTTAAAACTACAATGCAGAATGTGCTATCCAGCTCGCTGAAGAGCGTGCTTTTCTCTTATATTGCATTTTCTAGGCACAGGGCTCTGGTTTTCTTTCTTTCTTTTTTTTTTTAAAGATTTATTTTTTATTTATACATACAAGCTGGGGTACAGGCCAGAGGCGTGGGGCGGCGAGAGGGTTCACCAGAGACAGAGTGAGGAGCAGAACAGGCAGATCAGAAATACACTGCTGAGGGGAGCAGCGGGCAAGGCAGGAGAGGTCTGCCGCACCATGTGGGATTCTCCCCGGCCAGGCGTCGAACTCGCGTCGCTGCTGCCGACAGCTCCACAGCGCAGCGCTTAACCGCTGCGCCACCAGGGAGGCCCAGGGCTCTGGTTTTCAACCAGGAATGATTTGCCCTCCAAGGGGTGATGTCTGGAGCCATTTTGGTGGGAGGGGGCTCCTGGCATCTAGTGGGAGGAGCTCAGAGATACTGTTCAAAATGCACAGAACAAACCGCCATTCCAACAAAGAGTGATTCAACCCAGAATCTCAGCAAGGAAGCAGGTTCTTCTGTGCACTATGTGAGAATGTGCATCTTTTAGAGGTAATCTGGTAACTGCCAAATATCAAATGCAAATACATTTTAGGGCCTCCCTGGTGGCACAGCGGTTAAGTGCTGCACTGTGGAGCTGTTGGCAGCTCAGCAGTGGCTACGCAAGTTCGATGCCCGGCCAGGGAGATTCCCACATGGCGCGGCAGAGCTCTCCTGCCTCGCCCAGCAGTGTATTTCCGTCGATCTGCTTGTTCTGCTTCCCACTCTGTCTCTGGGGAGCACTCTCGCAGCCCCACTCCTCTGGCCTATACCCCAGCTTGTACATAAATAAATAAATATTTTTTTAAAATGCAAATACAGGGCCTCCCTGGTGGCGCAGCAGCTGAGCGCTGTGCTGTGGAGCTGTCGGCAGTGCATCATGAGGGTTCGCTGCCCAGCCAGGGAGAATCCCACATGGTGCGGCAGACCTCTCCTGCCTCGCCCGCTGCTCCCCTCAGCAGTGTGTTTCTGATCTGCCTGTTCTGCTCCCCACTTTGTCTCTGGTGAACCCTCTCGCCGCCCCACGCCTCCCCAGCTTGTATGTATAAATAAATAAAAATAAATAAATAAAATAAAAAATAAAAATGCAAATACATTTTAAAGCAATTACAGTTCTTGTAATACACCCTACATGTCTGCAAAGACATATGTATAAGGGTCTTCAGCACAATTTCGCTTGTGGTCGTCAAAGACTGAATGGAAATAATAAAACTGAGCCTCAAAAGGATACTAATTTAAAGAAACCACAGTCTATACTAAAAAGGCTGGTGGGTCCTAAAAAAAATTTAATAGAATTATCACATGATTCAGCAATACTTTGGGTATAAACCTCCCCCAAAAGCAAATACAAAATCCCAAAGAGATGTTCGCACAACGATTTTCACAGCAGCTTATTCACAGTCGCTTAAGAGGGGAAGCCACCCAGTGTCCATCATAGTGTGACTACACTCGGTGTGTCCATCCACATGATGGAATTTCTGTCAGCGTTAAAGAGCAAGGACGTTCTGACGCACGCCGCGACCATGCACTGCGAGGTCGCGGTACTCAGTGAAGTAAGCCAGACACAAGAGAACAGTGAGAGCCACTCACAGCAGGTCCCGAGAGGAGCCACAGCCATACACACAGGCAGTGGATGGTAGGGCCCGGGGGCTGGGGGAGGGGGCTAGTGTTGAAGGGAAAGAGTTTCAGTTTGAGAAGATGAGAAAGTTCTGGAGATGGAGTGGGGATATGAATGTACTTAATACCACTGAGTTGTTCACTTAAACATTGGTAATATGGTACATTTTAGGTTATGTATGTTCAACCACAATTTAAAAAGAAAACAGTGGTGCATCCAAGCAATGGGCCGCGCTGTCTGGAAGCTGGAGTTTTGGCGGTTCTGACGGGCGAGCGTCTGTGCAGCAGTGATAAAAGCTGTGAGGCCTGAGTCCCGCTAGGGGGCAGCACATGACCGGGAGACGGGTCCTGATAGTTTGCTGTATGTTCTCACCCTGAAGGTTTCTCTCTCCCGTTTTTTCCCCCTTTTGTTTTTTTAAGATTTATTTATTTATGCATACAAGAGCTGGGGTGTAGGCCAGAGGTGCGGGGCGGTGAGAGGATTCACCAGAGACAGAGTGTCCCCCTTTTGGTTTTATTTACCTGTGTTTCTATTCTCCCCTCCCAACCCCCATTACCCTCCCTCCATAGGAAAGCATTCTCAGCTGTTCAATGTGGGTCTTTTTTTTTTTTAATTTCTATGTGTCTTTGAAAAACGTATGTTACTGAAGTTTGCACATACACACCATATACTGGGAAAGGCTTTGCATTTTAGTTTCTCACTTTTTCACTCTACTTATGATTTCTGTGCTTGTGTATCCATGGACATTTAGCCTGCACACAGGAAGATTTGTCGAATGTACCCGTGCAGTTGGGATGGTTGTTATAAACCGAACCTATCAGCGATTCATGTAACCAGCCCCCAGGGCAAGGATTATAACATTTCTGCTTCCCCTGCCCCCCAGAACACACCAGTCCTCCTAGTCTCAAACTCTTCTAACGTTAAAGCCCCGGTCTGATTTCTCTGGCCACAAATTAGTATTGCTATGTGTGCAAATGAAATGTCCTTTTTGTGCAGCATCAAGTTTATGACATCCACCTGCTAATTTTGTAGACGGGGGTTGGCAAAAATTGTCTGTGAAAGGTCAGAGGATAAATATTTTAGTCTTTGCAGCTCATGTACAACCACCCAATTCCGTGTTGCTGTAGAGAATATATAACGGCGCCCGTTTGACCATCTTCCAACAAAACTTTACTTACAAAAGCAGGTGATGGGCCATGAACCTATCAGAGTTCTCCAGAGAACCAGAATCAGTAGAAGATGCATGTGTGGATGCATAGATAAATAGATATATAAATATACATTGGCAGAGACATTTCTTTCAAGGAGCTGTCTCATGCAGTATGGGAGCTGGCAAGTACAAAATTTGTAGAACAGGCTAGCGTGCTGGAAATTCAGGTAAGAGTAGGTGGTTCGGTCTTAAGTCTGCAATTTATAGGCCAGCCAGCAAGCTGCGAAGGCAAGCAGGACTTCTATGCTCCATCCTTAAGGTAGAATACCTTCGTCACCAGAAAACCTCGGGTTTGGCTCCCCAGTCCTTCAACTGATTGAGTCAGGCTCACCCACACCACAGGGGACCATCTGGAGTTTACGCTTTCCTGATAGGCATCCTACTAGAAATCCAACAAGTCAGCTGATTGTAAATGTGAGTCACACCTACAAAACACCTATGCAGAAACATCTAGATCAGTGTTTGACCAAGTAGCTGGGCATTAGAACCTAGCCAAGAAGACAGAAATTTAACCAACAAGAGCTGGAGCTGATTTGTGGGCCACTGGTTGCCAACTCCTGTGTATTAGTTTCCTGGGACTGCTGTGAAGAAAAAAGTACCATAAACTGGGTGCCTTAAACAATAGAAATTTAGGGGGCCTCCCTGGTGGCGCAGCAGTTAAGCGCTGCGCTGTGGAGCTGTCGGCAGCGGTGGCGCAAGTTGGACACCAGGCTGGGGAGATTCCCACATGGCGCAGCAGACCTCTCCTGCCTCGCCCGCTGCTCCCCTCAGCAGTGTGTTTCTGTCGATCTGCCTGTGCTGCTCCCTGCTCTGTCTCTGGTGAACCCTCTCGTCCACCCATGCCTCTGGCCTGTATCCCAGCTTGTATGCATAGATAAATAAATCTTTTAAAAAAAATAGAAATTTATTGTCACACAGTTGTGGAGGCTAAAAGCCCAAAGTCAAGTTTTCTTCTGCAGGGTTGTTTCCTTTGGAGGGTGAAGGAGAACCTGTCCTAACCTCTGTCCTTGGCTTGCAGATGGCCACCTGCATGTGTCCAGGGCCTTCTCCCTTCCTATAAGGGCACCAGACATGTTGGATTAGGGTTAGGGGTATTAGGGTTAGGGGTTAGGGTCTTTAGGGTCCCAACTAATGACCTTATTTTTAACTTAATTACCTCCCTAAAGACCCAAGTTCTGAAGTGCTAGGGGCCAGGACTTCAGCATAAATATTTTGGGGACATAATTCAATAAGAACACCTAGTTATAGATACAGATGGTTCTTTCCCCCAGCCATGGAATATTCCACTGTACCAATTTACTCGTGCCTCCATGATCAAATACTTTCTGAGAAATGCATGGTTAGGTGATTTCACGGTGTATGAACGCCACAGAGTGTGATGACACAAACCTAGAGCCACAAACTGTGACACACCTGGGCTAAAGGGTGCGGGCCATTGGAACCACTGTCATACATGCGATGATTTTGGGCAGAATGTTGTTAAGTGGCACATGACCGTATAGTCCCCTTTTCCCCCCACTATAGTGTCGATGGGCATATGGGTTGTTTCTTATAAATGACACAACTGCAAACATGCGTGCCTTCTGGTGAGTGGACATGGTATTTCTGGTGGATGTGTACTCATCTATGCCAACTGGTGGTGGGCTGCTTCCCAGAGGAACTGCTGTTGTTCTCTCTCTCTCTCTCTCTCTCTCTCTTTCTCTCTCTCTCTCTCTCTCTCTCTCTCTCTCTCTCTCTCTCTCTCTCTCTCCTCCCCCCACCCCGTAGGTGTGAAGTGACACCTCACTGCTATAATAATTTGCGCTGCTCATTTTTCATAGAGTTGAGCATCATTTCTTCTCCTGCCTGGTGGTCACCCCTCTGAAAATTGCCTTTTGTGCATGTTGTTCACTTTGCTCTAAGGGTGACATGTTTTTTAGTGGTTTTGAGGAGCAGAGTCACCATATCGTATACCTCCAAAGCAAACATTTTCATTGGGACTTTTGTAGACTCGATTAGACTAGGGTGAGAATGACTACCCTGCATTGTGCAATACGACTATGTAGTGTGAACAGCAGAGGAAATTGAGCAGCTGCTCATGGGAGATGACAGAGGAATGGAATGGAGGGAAGGGCAGATTAAAAAAAGTTGAAAGGAAGTGGGAAGTCATGCCCTGCTCAACAAGTCCATTGGTGGTAGAAAACCCTCCTGCCCACTTCTGTTTATACGTTCTCTGGTTCTGTGCCAGTCATAGAGGTCCCCAGAGGAAGCTGCCCAGTAGATTCAGATACTTTCAGGGGGCTGTGGATGCTGAAGGCTGGGAACAGGTGGCGGAGATGGGAGTGATTGGATGTGGTGTGGGCAACACAAGGGATAATCTGGAGCATATCTGGGGTTAGGGAACCTCTGCCTTTCCCTGCCTCTGAGGACACCAGACATCTGCAAGGGGCAGTGGGTGGTCAGCTCAAGAATTGGGGGGGAGTGGGGATTGTGGCCACTCCCTCCTCCAGGCCAGCTACTGCTGCTGGCCAAGGCTACATACGACCTTTCCCCCAGATCCTAGAGCTGAGTAATCATTGCTAGAAAATGAGTCAGCTAACTGAGTGGCCTCAGCGCATCCTCCGGAGGGATATTGGGGTCAGGCTTGGTCCTAGCCTGGCTAGGGCACCATAGCCATGAGGTGTGACTGCCAAAGTTGTTCCTCTCTATTACTGTACCCACACTTTCCCAACAGGGGAGACCCTGAACGGACACTGCTCACTCCCCCAAATTGGGCTCCACAAAGCCTTGCGGGTGCGTGAAGCCAATGATCAGATTCCCTGGCTGCCCACATGCTTCCTCAGGCTGGGTACCAAAGACGCCTCTGTCCAGGAGGAGCCAGGCAGCAACTCAGCCAGGACCCATGGACATCAAGGGGGCTGAGTTTCAATGTCAGCTCTGGGGCGTTTTTGCAGGGTGACCTTAGAAGGCAGGTCTCTTCCCCCTCTCTGAGCTTCGGGTTTCCTCTTCTGGAAAATGGGAGCAATAAAGCATTCCCACTTCCTGATGTTGTGGGCTCAAAGGCAGCACTGCTAGAGGGGCACAGAGCATGTCCTGGGTGGTTAATATCCAGTATGTACAGGAACAGTTCAGCACCTGCTGCCCACACCTGGACTGTCTGTCTCCTACGTGCCAGGTCCTGTTCTAGACACTAAGGACATAGCAGTAAACAAAACAGAGATACCTGTCCTTGTGCAGCTGGCATTCAGATAGAGATAACGAGTGGACAATAATACATAATGTTGAGGAATGATGAACACCATGAAAAAAAAACACAGAAATGATTGTAGATTTTATTGTGCTGTGATTTTTGTTGATACCCAGTTAATGGTGTGGATAGCCCACATTCCAAGGCATGCAACTACTTAGCACCAACTGGGTACCAGGTGGGCAACTATTTAGCACTGACTGTGCACCATGCTCTGAACACCTAACCCTGCAACTCCATGTCCCAGAGGAGAAAGTGAGGTATCGATGTGTCAAAGGTCACAAGTCTGCTGTGCAGGCAGGTCCTGGGGGCAGATCTGCCATGTGGAATGCTTCCTAGACCCTGCCCCCCCTCCCTGGGCAGACCTAGTCCTCTTCCCTAACCAGGGGTTGAGGAGGACTGGGCTTTAGGAGGAGGTGGTCAGGGCAGGTACCGGAGCAGGGCAAAGTGAGACTGGGGTGCCTACCCCCACCCGCACCCCCACACTGCTTGGGAAACACCAGTGCCTAATCCTAGCTCAAGAGGACACGTTGTACTAGAGATTATATAAACCGACCTCTCCCTTTGTTTGTTTAATTCTTTCTGGCTTTTCCCCTCATCTGTCACTCTTTAATCACGACATTGACGGGGGAGGGTGCGGCCTCCAGGCCACGCCTCTTCAAGGAGGGGGAGCCGCAGCCCAACCCTCCCTGCTCCCTGCGCTCTGTCCCCTTGATCCCCTGCCCTCTCTGGGAGGACCCAAGCGGGCCTCTGCCCCCCTAAGCCGGTTGAGCTGGTGGAAGGGGCACTTGGCGGGTGAAGCGTCTGACCGATGGAGAACAGAGCTGAGAGCAGGGCCCGCGCCATACAGGGCCTGAGCCTGCTGCGATGTCAGGCAAGTCCTTCTCCACCGCGGGCCTCAGTTTCCTCCCCCAGAAAATGGGGGTCCTGATGCTGCTGCCCCCCAGGTTGTTGGGAACAAGGCCATGCCAGGAGCACGTGTAGCACATGGTTAGTGCTCAGTTAATCCAGGTTATTGTCATGAGCCCAGAGAGGTGCTGATCCTCGTCCCCCCAAAAAACACAGGGGTGCCTCTGGGAGCCCCAGGGATGGCCCCAGGATGCCATGACCTTGACAGTTTCCAACAAACCTCCTCCTCATCTAGTCCCCAGGAGAGTCTCCCGGGAGGCCTGGGTCAAATCCCCGCTCCTCCTTTGCCAGCTGTGCCAGCCCAGGCACTTCCCTGCTCTGTGCTGCCGCTGTACCATCTCTCAGTTGGGATCCTAGCACTGTGCCCTTCTCCTTCAGGGTCCTAAGAGGGTTAAGTGCGTCCATCCTTGTAACAGGCCCTGGCACACATGATGCATGAGTGTCCGTTAAACAGAAGAAAGTGAGAGCTCAAAAATAAGCAAGTAAACCAGACCCACTGCACAGATGGGCAAAGCGAGGTTGGAGTCACAGGGCATGTCTGGGGCAGGGCAGGAGTTAGGGGTGGGGGAGAAAGAAGTGAGGTTTGGACGTCTCTCCCCATGAGCCCAGACTCAAATCCCCAGACTCAGGTCCCTAAAGCGAGGGACCGCCCTAATTTTGAGGCTCCATTTCCTCCTCTGACAGACAGGACGGGGTGGGCAGCGCTGTCCAGTGCCCACCGGCCCCACCCTGGCACTCTGCCCCTTTTACATAACCAGGCGGCACGGCCGGAAATCACAGTGCCAACGACGCCGTGTCTCTGTAACTGACTTCCTGCCGTTACCCACCCAGCCCGGGTACCAGCTGCCTGCTCCCTGCCCCCACCACGGGCCAGGGGGCCGAGGGTGTCCAATCCCTCACCCTGAGGCTTCCGCCCCAAGAAAGGTGCCCTGCCCTGGCTCCCTTCTGCCACTTGGCTCGCTGAGATTGCTGCCCCCATCACTGGTCAGAGGGCAGAGGGAAAAGACCAAGGAGCCCCCTTTTCAGATTGAGAGAAGGGGCTGCCTCCCAGCTTGCAGAAAGAAACAAGCAAACCTTCAATTCTGGCACCTTTTCAGGCAGAGGGCCAGGGCTGTCCATGGGGGGCTGCAGAGCGCCAGCTCTGGTCTGCCCTGGAGGGGAGTGTGGGGAACATGCGGGAGTGCTCTGGGGACACTCCTCCAGCCAGCAGCACAGCTGACAAATATTGACAGCCCCAGTCATATGACAATGCCCCCGTTTTACAGGTAGAGAAACTGAGGCCCGGAGAGGAGCAGGTCCGTTCCGGGGCTCCGTGGCCCCACGCACCCAGGTCCAGTGGGGACCGTCCCAGTCCCATGCTGAGAGGTCGCTGCTGAATTTCTGCTAAGTTGAGGTCCCCAGTCTCTCTCCCCTCCCCCCAGGATGTGGCTCATCCCCCAGTCCTCCAGACATCAAGAGGGACTAGGGACAGACTCGAGGTGGCACTTCCCAGGCTCAGAGATCCGTGGAGCAGGAAATGAACCCAACTTTTCTCCCCCTCCGGACACATTTCATAAGTTGCAAGTGGAGCAGGCGCTGGCCCTGTGGGAGGCAGCCGACTTCGGCCCCTTCCTCCTGGGCCCGATTGGGACTCCGGCTTTCTCGCTCGCTGCATGTACCTTTGGGGAGAGGTGCCGAGCTGGGGTGGACCTCGGATCTTGGCACTTCCCAGGGTAGCCAGAGACCACGGAGCACGGCTGGCCAGAGCCAGGCCCAGGTCTCCGCAGCGACTGCAGCCCTTCCTCCATTCAGCCCCTCGCCAGTGGGCCGGGCGGGCGCCTGGGTGTGGGCGCGGGCACCGCCCGGAACTCAGGAGCCTGCCCACACATGCCAGGCTGCAGCCTCGGCCTCCAAAGTCCCATCTCTCCAGCATTTCTCCCTTCAGATGGAGAAACTGAGGCCCTAACTTGCAAGGATCTCACAGGGGTGGGGGGAGTTGCTGAAAGATCCCAGGCGTGGGAACACTGCCTGTTGTCCCCCATTAGTGCTCAGCTCGCTTGAGCACTAACAGGTCACTCTGTTTTCCGGGCTTCAGTTTCTCCATCTGTCCAACATGCCGGCAGGGTTTGCGGCAGGGAAAGTTCCTCCAGTTCTGTGCAGAACGATGGTGAGCCGCCTGTGCTTTCCAGCCCCCCAGAGCCTGCCAAGGCTTCCTTCCCTGACCTCCCCAAGGCCCTGGCAATCAGCCTTGGAGGCTCAGTGCACTCCCCCGGGTCTGCTGCACACAGACCATGTGCCCTGGGGTATCGTGCTCTGTGCCTCGGTTTCCCCATCTGCGCTATGCAATGGGCAGCGGTCTGACTGCGGCTATTGAGGCTTGTTCACTATGCTGCTGACAGCTTTGAAGAGCCAGGAACTGAGTGTGCAAAGGATTTAGCACAGGGCCTGGCACTCAGTAGGGTCATGTCGATATTAGCTATTGGTTCTCCTATTATGATGCAAGTGAGTCTGTCTACACCGCATGGGGTGCCACCCAAAGGATTTAACAATCGCCAGAGCCCAGACTGACTCCCCAGGATGGGAGCCACTGCGGATGAGGGGAACTAGCCCCGGGGTGGGAGAACAGGCAAGCGTGGGTAGGATGACAGCAGCACCTACTGTGCGCACTTCAAACCCCAGGCAGCCTGGGGCAACAGGGGCAGCGGCTCCTGGGTTAGGCTAGAGAGCACAGGCCGGGTCGGGGCTGAGGCAGAGGGAGCCTGAGCTGTGGCTCAGGTCTCTGGTCTCTGTGGGTCTCAGTTTGCCCATCTGTGAAATGGCGTGAGAACAAGTGGTGCGCTCAGGGGCTTTGAGATGGACTCTGTAGAAGAGGTGAGGCCACTGGCTGGCATGGCATAGCCACACAGTACCTGTCCCACCTTCCGTGCTCCCCCAAAGCTGTCGTGGGCATAAGTGAAGGTCACCCTCTAAGCCAATAAACGCTAGTGAGTGAATAATAGTAGTCATCACAAGCTCCTTCCTTGCACAGACATCTTCCAGTGTCCAACATGCTAAACCTCTATGCCCACCAACTCAGTGCCAGGAAAACCCCCAAGTTGTGATGACCACAAGTGTCCCCCACACGGCCCAGTGTTCCCAGGGTGCAGAAGAACCCACTGCAACTGTTCAAAGTTCTCCCTTTGAGGAGAAAATTAAGCCTCAGAGAGGCCCAGGACTAGCCCAGGGCACACAGCACATGTGGCAGAGCTAATTGCTGTGGCAGCCGTGGCCCCAGGCGCCCATGCTGCACAATGCTGGACCCACCTGGGGTGGGGTGGGCAGTCAGCACCCCTGGCCAGACCAGGGATCCAGAAACTGACAGAAAGAGCCCAGGGCATGCCACAGTTGCAAAATTTGAGGGCAGCATGCTGGCATGCCTGGGCAGTGCCACCGCCTTGGGCCCCCCCAGGCACTGCCAGGAAAGAAAAAGCAATTCAAAACTGGGCACCAGGACAAATGGTGGAATCCTGGGCATGGCATGGAGCAGGAGATGAAGGACCCAATCAGAGGCTGCGCCTTGCTGCCTGGCCAATCAGGAGGTGGCTGGGTATGTCCTGGGATGAGACAGCCCCGTGAGTCAGGACCCACGCCCAGGCAAAGCCCCCTGCTGCAGTGAAAAGGTTAAAGTGGGTCCCTTAGGTCCCCCAAATCTAGCATTTGATCCCTTAGAGATGTCCCTCAACTAGCATTTTCTCCCTTCCTTCCTTCCTTCCTCCTTCCTTCCTTTTTATTTTGTTTTTTAGAACTTCCTAATATGGGAGCTCAGAGATTTGCCCCTGGGCTGTTATCACCTGATCAGAGACAGGATTATTCTTAAAAGCCCAGTAAGTCATTCACTAAACATTTATTGAGCACCTACCACATGCTAGACACTAAGCATGTGAAAACGACCAAGGCGGAAGTGGAGGAAAGCCCGTGTCAGAGGGAGAGTGGGCCAGGCAAGGGCATAGCATGTGCAAAGGTCCTGGGGCAGGGTGGTTCCTGGTATGAGGGAGGAATGACAAGGAGGTCTGTGGGACTGGAACAGAGTGATGGAGAAAGTGAAGACAGGGAGGAGACAGGACAGGTTGTACAGGGCCTGGTGGCCTCTGGGGAGACTTTGTCACCTTGAGGGTAATGGGGTGCTTTAGACAGTAGGGAGACATGAAATGCCACCTCAAGAGGTGAGTGGCAAGGACTTTTCCCTCTCCACATTCATAAAATGGGAGAGTGACAATATCTACCTGGGGGCTGATGTGAAAATAAAGAAAGTTTCCAGCCAGGCAGCTAACACATGGCAGGCGCACAGTCTACCAGATCCGGCCCCCATCTTCATCAGCCTGGACCGTCACAGTTGCTTTGGTCCTGGTCCCCCAGCTCCCACCCTTGTCTGCCTCCACACACACCACCTGTTCTCCTAAAAGTAGCCGCCAGGGAGCCCTTTGAGCACCTTGAGCTCAAGGTGAGTCAAGGTGCCTCTTCTGCCCACAGCACTTCAGGCTTCTACCTCCTTTCTCTTGGGTAAAAGCCCAAGTCCTCCCTGAGGCCAATGCAGCTCTGCTCCACCTGTCCCCATCCCCCCTCTGCCCTCACCTCCTCCCTCCTCTCTGCTTCCCTAATCCTCCAACACGCTCAGGGAGGTCCTGCCCCCGGACCTTTGCACATGCTGTGGACTCTGAATCATTCTTCCCCAAGACCACCCCATGGCTCCTCATTCACCTCCTTCAAGTCTCACCCTTAAACTATACCCCCCCAGTAGGACCCCCACCGCCCCTCTCTTATCCTAGACTGACTTTTCTCAGTAACACTTAACACCACTCAACATAGCAAACATTTACTTCCACATCTTGCTCACTGTCTGTCTCCCGCACTGGCTCAGCAGTTCCATGAGCAGCTTTTTTGTTCCCTGCTGCCTCCTCAGTGCCCAGATCAGCACCTGGCATAGAACAGGAGCTCAATATGTGTTGAATGCATTAAAGGAAAGAGGGGCTTTGATGATCTTTATTCCTCCCCCAAGTTCCAGCTCAACCTGTCCCCCTTCCCATCGCCTCCCTCACCCTACCTCAGCCCTGCTCCCAATCCTAGGGTTGCCGGAGAGCTTCACTGGGCTATGAGAGGGAGGAGCAGGTAAGGCAAGGAGCACCAGGCGGGGGTCCCCCAGTATCTAGAGAGTCAGGGCCACCCATGTGCTGGCAGGAAAGCACCCCTCAGTGTCAGCAGCCCACTGTGATACTGACAGCGTTTATGCATCACAATGACTCTCTTTTTTAGTTAAAGGAGGGGGAGTGAAGGCGGCAGCAGCTGCGTTGTGTTGTGGGAAGGCTTCGTGGCCTGGTGAGCCTTGGCTCAAGTCTTAGTTGGGCCCCCATCCTGGCGGGGTTTGGAAGCTCTCAGGCCTGACTCCTGTGGAAAGAGACAGGTTCCTGTGGGGGAGCAGTCCCATGTAGGGTTTTCAACCCCCGCCACCCCTCCAGCCCAGAAGCCCAGCTTGGGCCATCAGGAGGGAGCTGAGCCAGGTTAAGTCCTCCCCTCCTCCATTTCTGGCCCAGGGTCCCCGCCCGAAGTTCTAGAAGCTGCCAAGGAAACTCCAAAGCTGAGGTTTCAATGATGAACAGATGGTCTCAGGCCCAGAGGGGTGGGGTACAAGCTGAGCCCTGGAGGAGGCCAGGGTCCCTGGAGCAGCCTCACTGCCCCCCAGAAGGGAAAATGAGGCAGGGGGATCCCCTGTGCGTCAGTGCTCAGGGCAGGGGGACGGGGTACCCTCCTTGGAGGGTCCCCTGGCTTGGCCACAGTGCACTTGGCAGAGACCAGCATGGGGGAGGGTTGCCCTGGGCCAGCTGCCATGTCAAATTCCTTTTGGCAGTGGGGGTGGGAGGTGGGTTCCAACAGAATCAAAAGGAGGAGCTAGAACTGTTGGCAGGAAGAAGGGATTGGAGCCAAGCCTAGGCCAGGCTCATCCTGAAAAATCACACTCCTGGCAGCTGCCAGGAAAGAAGGTTGGAGGTTCTGATCTTCCACCTGCATAGCTGCCCCCCCATTTTGTGCCCCTCAATAAACACCTGGCCCTCAGTTCAGCCCTGGGGACCTGGTTTGTGGCAGGCCCTGTCCAGGGGAACGATACAAAGCAAGGAACGTGAAGGTCAGAAGTCTGCACCCCTCCTTACCTCCCCTCCACCCCACCACCATCCTGGAGGCAAACAGTGGACAGGCAAGAGCAGCAGGCAGGAGCAAAGATGGAGGGGTCCCAGGCTCTGTGGGCCCCTGACATGGCTAAATTGGCCTTGACTCCATGCTGAAGGAAGGTGCACTCCCAGCGAGAGCTCAGGAGAGCTGGGTGCCCAGCTGGTCCTGGAGCCACCCTCAAGGAGCATGACCCCGCGAAACTGGGCACCCCAGCTTACCCCCATGTGACTCTGGACACATCACTTAATTCTCTGCACTCAGCCCCAGGTCTTTTCTATCAAATGAGTTAATGAGGGTTCTCCTGCTGCCTCCAGGGCGGTTAGTGCACCAAATGGGATAACAGCCGGAAACAGCTGCCTACACACAGTAAGCTGTTATTAGAGCTTCGGGGCCACCCAGAGACCTCAATTTCCTCATCTATAAAATGGGCATAATGAGACCTGCTATGCTAACCTCCCAGGGCTCCACAGGATTCAAGGTGGTGAAAGTTCTACAAAGGTGGGGATGGTGGCTTCAGGGAGACTGGCTGCAGGGCAGTTATGTAAATTCACATGCCCATTCATAGCTGCGGCTTTCAAGCTGCATGGGCAGAGTGCAGTAGATACGGCAGAGACCCTCTGGCCTGAAAAGCTGAAAATATTTGTACTCCTGGGTTCCTTACAGGAACGATTGGCGAGCCCTGAGTTACTCTGAGCAGCACTGGGTACCAAGGAGCTAGCTTGTAGAGGTGTGCTTGCCATCTCGTCACTGAATGTGTGCTTCATACACAGGTTGCATGTTTTTTTTTTTTTTTATATCACCAAGGTTTGGAAGCCTGACTTCCTTCCCCATCCTGTGGAATATCAGCAATCCCCTACTGCTGGGCACTTAGGTTGCTGCAGGTTGCTGAGGCAGAGCTGCGGCGAACAGTCCTGTGCTTTTATGGCACAGACGCTTCTCCATCATAGCAGTTGTGCACTAGGTCCTGTTCTAGCACTTGGCAAATAGCTTATTTAATCTTTGCTATGACATCTGTGAGCCCCTCTCCCCATTTTACAGATGGGTAAACCAGAGCTCAGCATATGGGGTCTCACCACCAAGACGTGAACTCAGACTGGGTAACTCCTGGGTGCCCTTGCCTCATTCTTTAAGGTAAAGACACAGAAGCTGGATTCTTATACCAAAAGGAGACAAGGATTCACACTCCAGCCACCCCCTTGCAAACTGTCCCCCGGATACATATGGAGATCACTTAGGGTCGATGCATGGAGGAAACCCACTACTACGACTTCCCAAGGACAGAGCCAGGAGAACTGACTTGTTGCCAGAAGCACTGACCCTCCTGCCAAGACGGGAAACCAGACGCCCTGGTTAGGGTCTTGGCACAGTGGCCCTGCCCTCAGCCCGCGGTTGCTGCTTTCACAACCCAGGCCCCGCCAGCCCATGCTAGGCGGATCCCTCGCCTTGCCCATTCCCTCCCCCTCCAGGCCCTCAGAATGGTGTTCTCCCCCTCACTCATCCACCCGCCCAAATCAAAGCACCTGCTCCTCTACCCAGTCTCTGCCACCAGAAGTGGGGCAACTGAAATTGCTTTCCTGTTGGCAGGTGTGTCCAAGGTACAACCACTTTGGAAAATAGTTTGGCAGGTTCTTAAAAAGTTAATTAAGCACACACCTCCAGCAGGAGTGCCAGCCTTTTACTTGCAGGTCTGTACCCAAGAGGAATGAATGAAATTCCTTGGCCATGCAGACTTTGACATCCCTTAGCTTCTGACCCAGTCCACTCCCGGACTTTACCTCAATGCAATGAATATAAATGTCCCCAGGAAGGCCGGCAGTTGGAGGTTTCCAGCACCTTTATTTGTAATCTTCCAGAACTGGAAACACTCAGATGTCCGTCAGCAGGTGAATGAGTAAACAAACTGCACTGTGCTAGCCAGACTAAAAAGACAAAGCTATCAGACATGTGACAGCGAGGATGAAGCTCGAAGGCACGATGCTGAGTGGAGACAGCCTCCAAAGTGTTATTGACACACAGCCTCACCCATGTGTTCACTGATTGCTTTTGTGCTGCGTTGACAGGGTTGAGGAGAGTCACGTATCACTTAACGCATAGACACGTCTGAGAAATTAGGCTAGTCCATCATTTTGGGAACTTCGTAGCGTATAATGACACAAACCTAAGTGACACACCTAGGTCCACCTATCGGGATCGCCATCGTGGACATGGTCGGTTGTTCACCAGTTCAGTGACAAAGGACTGTAGATGACCTCTGGGCCTCAGTTCACACACCTGTGAAGTGGACCAGGCACCCCTCCTCCCTCCCAGGTGGAGGTATCCGCGGGGCGTGGCTTTGCTTCTGTTCCTCTGCTATAAAGTCAGAAGCGTGTCTTTAGCATCCAGAGATTTGGGTGTTTTTTTTTTCCCTCTATAAGAAAGCAATTTGGAGATAAGTTCATATCAGTGCTTTGATTTGAGAACCCTGGTGTGTATGTGTGATTCTTGTAAATAATACTAAAAACACATATTTTATTTATATATATATTATATAAGAGAGAAATAAATTTACATGATTTATAAGTATATATCAAGTAATTATTATATATGTAATATATAAACAATATATATTTCATGTATATATATACAATGTAATACTTTTTAAGACAGTTATTTACTATACAATACACATTTTATATGATACATTTATATGTATATATAATACATGTGCTTATAATATGTAGTACATATGGGTAACATAAAATGCATATATTTAATACATATATGCATATGATGTGATGCTTTTAAATGAGAATTGACAAGGTTTTAGTCCGTCTAAGGCTTTCATTCATTCACAGATATCACTACCGCCTACCTCCAGGTGCTATTCTGGACAGCACCCCCCTCCCATGCAGAACATTCTTATTTTGTCTATTCTCAGAACTTTCTTATTTTGAATTAGTGATTTAGCTAATTATTTGGGTTTTAGATGCTAGCAGAAATTTAATACCAACCTGTCTCCTGATTTGCTCTCATCATTATTCCACCTATTAGTGGATGTAAAAGTTTGCTAATAGAGTAAGTACCCACCAACTCAGCACCAGCAGGATAAACAGAACTTTAACAATAGCTCAAACCCCAAAGCACTTCTCCCCATCCTATTCTCTGGGCTCCTCCCTAAAAGTTAACCATACTCCTGAATTTGGTATTTATCCTTCCCTTGCTTAAAAGTGATTGTATTTAATATGTATTTACCCCTGCAAGAAAAAAATGTTGTTTCATTTTATCACTATAATTTTGTAAAGAGGGTATCATGTTGTGTGCGATATTTGTAGACCTCTTGTTCCACTCAATGTCATGTTGCTAACTAGGTTCATCCATATTGTTTGCCTGGGGCCAAGAACATCGCTGTGGATGCTGACTGATATGCCACTGGATGAACTTTCCATAATACATTTCTTCATTCTCTCAGAGTTGGGCATTTGGGGTGTTTCTGGGTTTTCACCTTCTTCACAGTGCAATGACATTTTGAAACATGTTTCTTGAGGTTTCTTGCAGATATGTATGTTGGAGTGGAAAGGCTATATTATGTGGCACATGAATGTTCAATGTGGTTTTACTCTCAGTGTGTTTTAAAAGTGGTTGGGTATAGAAGAGCCCTGCATATTCACAATCATGCCAACACTCAGGATTGGACATTTTAAATTTGGGGCAATCAGATGCAAGTACAATGGTCCTCGCTGTGGACTCATCGTGTGTCTCCTTGATCCCTAAAGATGTTGGACATCTCTTCATGCACTTGTTAGCCACCATGCTTTATTGTTCATGATACACCATTCTTTTTGTATATTTTCCTTTTGAGTTAGTGGTTTTCTTACTGAAACTTCATTCTCTTTTAAAGACAATATTATGTCCCATCAGAAGGTTGTACTATTATTTATAGCTTGCATTTTCAACAGGACAATATGGTTCTTGGAATGTGTGAAAGAAATCCCCTTTTAATGTGCGAAACAGATATACAAACAGCATATAAACAAATATGCAATATATTTGTGGCATTATATTTTCATGCCAGGTGATTAAGAAAATAATGTCTAAAATAGCTCTGGGGGAGTGATAATGAAAAAAATGCTAAAAAACACTGATTTATAGCAAATTTCATATTCAGAAGAATATGAAAATGAATATCTTTCAGGACATATAAATGTTTTCCCATATTCAGGATAGAATTCCGGAAGTTGGACCATGACGTCCAAACTTGTCTTAGGTCTCTGCTATGCAGGCCAAACTGTTTTCCCATTTCAAACACACATTCACCTCCAAGCAATTTATGGAAATGCCTGTTTCACCACATCCTCACCAGAATTGGGTTTTATCAATTTAAAAATTTTTACCCATTTTGATGAGTGCCAGAGTATGGTATGTTCTTATGGTTTGTTATCCTTTCCTTGGTCTCTGTCAGGCCAAACATTTTTTATATGTTTGCTAATCAGTCTGTTTCCTGGGAATGTTCTAGACTGGAAGAAATGCAGACCAACACATCTGGAGGAAAGGGGATCCTTGTTATATAGTGACAAAAGCTTAATTGAGTTGTGTCCTCCAGTTAGATGGAAAGCAGAATTTACAAATGATGAACTCAAGTGTCAAAGGTACATCCTGGTTTCTTGTGGCTGCTAATAGTAAAATATGAATGGAAAGAAGTAGATTGAGGGAAGAATTAGACTTGATGAGTTGGGAAATCTGTCTATTCAGATTGAAATAAAAGCTAAAATTAGGAGATTCATTGTCGGGAATGCATTTGCTGGACCATTGTCCCTTACCAGCTGGGTGACCTTGGGCAAGTGTCTAAACTTCTCTGTCTAAACCTTCGTTTCCACGGCCTCGAAGAAATGAGAACAGAGGTAATAGCAGCCACCTAATGGCTACTGTAAGGGGTACATGAGTAGGCCTCTGTAAGTAAATTCTATAACACTGTGCCCACAGGCCTAGGGGTGGCCTAATGGAGAAAATTATTGGGGGCGGGGGGGGGGGCCTGCTTCTGTGCCCCCTACTGCCCTTTAGACCCTAATCCCTTCCTAGCTGCTATCAGCCCATCTCTCCCTTTCCCTCCCCCATGTACTTAATTCTCAGAGGGAGGGGCTGGGGATTAACAGATTAGAATTGACTTAAAGGAGGAGGGGGGGGTCTCTATTTCCTTAACCCTTCCTTCACCACAGCCAGAGCCCAAGTACCCATTCCTGCTCACTTTGGGTTCAGGTGTGTGTGTGGGGCGGGGGGAACCTCCAGAATTTCCCCCCTCCCTCTTGGCAGAAAGCCTTGGGGTAACAGTCCTGGGCTGAGTTGTTGGTTAACCACAGAGATGAGTTCCCCTCTCTGGGCCTCACTTTTCTGGGGGAAAAAAAAGTGGAGAAGAATATGCAGGTGAAAAGGGCAAAGCTCGGTGTCCCAGAGCCAAAGCTCCTGGGATGGCTGAGACACTGACCACCTGTGGCCGGTGCTCATGGAGCATCTCCTGGGCGGTCACCCCCTCCCAGCCCCCAGGGCCCAGCATGCACAGAGAACCCCAGAATCAACTGCCAGAAGCCCCCAGTCAGTCAAGGCTCCAGAAGGGCTGCTCAGGCTCAGAGTGTCTCCCCAGGATGCTGTCTGCTCCCTACCCTAAACCCAGTGTCCTCCCTAAGAGTGTAGGGAACCACTTTGCAAAAGGGGCCCCTGAATTTGTGGAGCCTCAGTGGTGGGAACTGAGGCTCCAGGCAGAGGGAGAGACAGAAGGACATAACAGAATCTGCTCCATCCCACCAGGCCAGGACTAGCCCCCCTTCCAGCCACCCCCAGCCGCGCCAGACGCAGAGCCTAGAGAGGTGGGGGGGGGGAGAGGGGGTGGCGCCTACTCTGCGGCTGCGGGAGGAGGGGGGACTGCGGGAGAGCTGGGGTGGGGGGGCGCTGCGGCACCGCGTCGCAGCCCGCAGCGGCCAGCACGGCAGGGGCGGGGGCGCTGACCCTTCTCGGTCTGCCCCCTCCCCTGCTGCCGAGGCATAGCCATTAATCTTGACCCCGGGAGGGGGCGACTGCCAACCCCCCTCACCTATGGAGCCGCCGCGAGCGCTCCCCGCCCCCAGCCCCGCCTGGAGCCCCCACGGGACCCCCAGGGGACCCCTACTCCCCAGGTCTGTCTCCTTCGGTGTCCGAGTCTCTGTCTGTGTCCCCGCTGTGCGTGTTTGTGACTGTCTGTAGCAGGAACACCTGCACCCATTAGTCAGGGTGGCTGGTGCGATGGCCTGGGGAGGGGTCCTGGGGGTTGGTGTATGGATCAGTCCCAGGTCTGGGGTCTCTCTCCGTGATTATCAGTCTTTGTGAGGGTCTGGGGGTGACACCCCGGAGGCTGAGTCTGTATATGTGACAGAGTGGAGGGGTGGGTTTCTGGGTGACACTTGAAGGCTGTGAGCATGTGGGTCCCTGTGTGCTGGTGACACCCGAGAACCGTGAGTGTATGTCTCTGTTCGTGGCATCCTGCAGGTGTATGTCCGAGGTACCCATCGTTGTGAGCGTGGGTCCCTGTGTGTCTGATTGACATCCGCAGGCTGTGTGTGTCTGTAACGCGCTGCAGGCGCCCAGTGTGTAGGTCTGTGCGCGTCGGTCTGCGTTGTGTGTCCGTGGCGGTGTCGAGGAGGCCCGGCCCGCGAGTGTCCCCAGTCGTCTGCGTGTGTGTGTGTATGTGTGTGCGCGCGCGCGCGCCGCGGCGAAGGTGGATCCGCTCCCTCCGCAGAGAGCCCGACTGGGGCCCCACGACCCGTCGCCGCCGCGGCCGCTCGTCGGGCCTCCCCTAGCGCAGGCCGGGCCAGGGATGGAGCCGGAGCCGGATCCGCCACATCCCGAGTCCAGGCGCGGAGCGGCCTGAGGCGCGGGCGGCGCGCGGGACTGGGGGAAAGGCGGGCCGAGGGGAGGGTCCTGCGGGCCGGGGGGGCGGGCGCGGCGCGCCCCCTCCCTCGCGCGCTCTCTCCCTCCCCCGCGTGCCCTCCCTCACTGCCTCCTCCCGCCGCCTCCGGCCCCCCCTCGCCGGGGACCGAGAGCGCTCGCTCCGGCGCCGGCCTCGCCTCCTCTCAGCAGCGCCATGGTACGTCGCCGCCCCCACTTTCGTTTTTGCCCGGGGAGTTTTTGGGGTGGTCCGTGGGCTCAGGGCGAAAGTTGCAAGGTCTGGGGGGACAGGGGACTGGGGCCGCCCGAAGGAGGGGCTGGATGTGGGGACCCCACAGCTCCGCCCGCTGCCGTGGGACCCCCGCCCGCTAATTCCCCCCCTCACGGCTGGGGGCGGAGCTGGCGCGCGGGGCGCAGCTGGGGACCCCAAGTGGGGGGCCCCTCGCGGGTACCGCGGAGTTAGTGGGGAGGGCGGGGCTCTCAGGAAAGTGTCCCCCCCCTCCCAGGCCCGGCCCCCGCCCCCTCCCTGGCTGCGCGGGAGGCTGGAGGCGGGAGGGCGCGGCTCGGGGCACGCGACCCCCGATCACACAGCCTGCTGGGGAGGTGGAATCTGGGAGGGGGCGTCCGGCGGGGCCGTGTGGGGCGAGGGTCGCGGCGGACCCCGCGGGGTGCCCCGGCCGGAGCGAGCGTGGCGCGCCAGCTAGCGGAAAATGGCCGCTGCGGAGAGGGGCGGAGAGCGCGCAGCGGCGGCCGCCGGGCGCCTTGAACTTGGAGCCGGGCGGGCGGCCGCGCTGGGCGCCGCGCATGGGCAGCCACCCAGCCTGCCTTTGCGCCGCCTGAGCCCCGCCCCCGGACCGACCCCGGCCCTGCCGCCACGCACACCGGGTCTCGGCCGGGATGGGTCACCTGGTCTCGCGGTCACCCAGGCTCGCGAGCGCCAGTGGCTGCAGTTGAGGGTTTCAGCGTCCGGTCCGCCAGAGCGTCGGTGGCATCCGTGGTTCAGGGCTGCCTTTGGGAGACCCTGTGCTTCCAAGCGAGTCCACACGGGAATCGGAGAATGCGTTCTCTGGTGGTCCTGTCCCTGTCCGTGGGCGCGTGGGTCCCGACGCGTCGGTCCTCTTTCTCCGTGTGGGTCTGCGCATCCACGTGGCTGTGTATGTTGTGTTGCGTGTGAGAGCGCATTGTGCGGCTGTGGGACAGGGCGGCTGCGCTTGCGTCCCTGCTGGGCGGTGTTGTGAAGCCGTGTGACTGCGTTTGTGTCCCCGGGGACCCTATGTCCCCGGGTGACCGTGGGGTGTCCCTGTTTAAGTGGGTGGTGGTTAGGGGGTTGCGGGCAAGTGGGGAGCTGTGTCGTGTGCCTGAGTCCCAGGGGGCAGTTGGGTGTCGCTGTGTGCGTGAGGTTGTCGCCGACTGACTATTCCTGGGGATGAGCTACCCTCTTTCCCCGCTTCCTTCCACTCCAGTTCCTATTTTCCAGAAACAGAGCTGCTGGGTGGGGGGCTGGTACTTCCTCTACCTTGCCAAAGCTGTGTCTCATCTCACCTCCCCCCGTTTCCCCTCCACTTCCCTCAGCCTTGGGGTTCCCCATCCGCGCGGCCCTAGGTGCTTCGGGCACGAGGGGGAGCCGGGACGCGATCACTAGGTGGCGGCGACGTCTCCCGCCTGGGGCTGCGCGTGCGCCAGGACCTGCCCGAAGTGGGGCGGGGCGGTGGCATACCCCCCCCCGCCCCCGGCTCCCCCCGCAGCGGAGGAGGTCCCAAAGGATGGGTGGTTACAGAAGCGGGGGAAGGGAGGGCCTGAGTCGGACCCAGGAGGGTGGCCAAATAGACATCCTCACCCCCGCCCGGTTCTGGGAGCAGCACCCCCAGCAGTTCTGCCTGGCTGCGCTTGCCCTGACCTGGCCAGAAGGCAGGGCACAAAGTGTTTTCTCCCCTCAAGGGGAATCCCCGCTGTACCCCACCCCCACCTCTGGGCGCTTTATATAATTTTCTAAATATAAAAGCCCCAAGGCCAAGCCAGAGTCTGTTTTTTAACTTTTAGCCTGCATCCCATTTGGGGGGTTGCTTGAGAAGAAGAAAAGGTGTCCCACGTGGAAACACAGTGTTCAGGGTGCTGTTCTTGGTTGAGCTCCCCCTGCTCAGCGGCCCTCTGTCCCCCCTTGAGCCCGCGGGGGGTGGGGGGGTGGGGGGGGACACACAACATCCTCCCAGCTCGCCCCTGGGCAGGCAGACACACCTGGCCTGCCCTCTATGATGCTGGCCTCTGTCCCACTTGTCACCTGCTGCACAGTGGGACACATTCACAGGCACACACCCATGACACACCCTTATGGTGGACCCAGTAACAGCAGCAGGTGTGCATAACTCCACACGCATACAGGTGCACACACAGACCCAGACACAAGTACACAAATGCTCATACGGAGGACCGGCACCTGCTCTTGTTGGGGGACCCCATCCTGCTGTCCCACCTCCATGCTCCAACCACAATACAGGGCCTGGAGATCAAAGAGCTCAGCTTTCTGGGGAGTGAGGGGATGGCCACAGGGGACAAGCCTCTTGGTGTGCAGTGTGTGTGTGCGTGTCCTGGGAGGGTTGTGCTGTGGGCATGTGTGAATGCTGCAGGCATAGGTTGTATTTGGGTGTGTGTAGTTGTGTGTAAGCATATGTTTTGTATTGTATGCATACTTATATGGGTCTGTGTGGCTGTGTGTGTGCCATGCATGTCACAATGATTCTGTGTGACATGTGAGTGTGTGTCTCTGTGTGGAGCACATGCCCCTGTGGGGGGTGTGTGTGCATGCACGCGTGGCCAGCCCTATAGTGTCATGTCCCACATTCGCTCCTCATGACCGAGGACCTTCACATCCCCTTCTAAAGCCTCGATTTATCATCTGTAAAATGGGAACACAGTACCAGCCCCCTCAAGGGCTGGGGAGGGTGGTTCTGTCACAACCATGCCTTCACTCAGTCCGCACAATGCCTGGCCCAGTGTTGTGTGTGTTCTCTGGGGGTGAAAGTTGTGGGGTCTCCTCGGGGGCTCCCCTGGCCTCTGCCTGAGTCAGTCCTCCCCTTCTCTGTGAACGCCACTTACTTTTTTAAGTTCGCTTTTTAGTTACATAAGCCATTCTCCAGTCTAAAGGAATACAAAATATCGGGGAGGGGGTGGAACCTTCTTCATCACTCCCAAACTAGGTGGGACCCCACTCCAGAGAAGACCCTATTTTCATCCCAGGTTGAGACCAAAAATTTGTCTCAGCAATTGATAACAGACACACATTCTTTTAAAGCAGTTCAAATGCAACAGATACTTTCTTATAAAGCAAATTCATATGTAACATATACTTCTTACAAAGGATACATATATGTATTTATAGAGGCTACATGTATATTCTTTTTAAAAAGCCCCAAATGAGACCTAGAGTCTGCTAGCTGAGTCTGCAGCAGGGTTCTCAACCCCAGGTGGTTCTCCCTCGGGGGACACTGGCCAATGGGGACATTTGTGGTTGTCATACTCTGGTGCTCCTAGCAAGGAGTGCGTAGAGGCCGAGGGTACGACACAGTGCCCTATGGAGCCCAGGATGACTCCCCTACGCCCCCCCACTGTCCAAAAACCACCCCCAATGCCAAGGAGTGAGACCCTGAATGCAGCTTGCTTCCCCTGCATGGCTCTTGGAGAGGTCTCCAGATGGGAGCTTTTGTGGAGCTGTATGGTATTCCAACCTGTGCTTTGCCTGTATTGCCAAACTGACCCCCCACAGATGGGTCCTGAGAGGGGCAGCCTGTGTTCCCCAAGCCTTACCTTCTGAAAGAAACCTAAAGTACGTGTGAAAGTTGCAGGTGGAGCAGGATGGGGGAAATCTGGGGGTCTAGGCCTAAGAACCTCAGCTGTCAGCTTTAGCTTTTGACTGTCTGGGAATTGGGGGATTCTGCCCTATGTATGTCTGAGGCATTTTTTAATAATAAAAATTGCTGTGTTATGTTGGCATTCGGATACTTAGATACCCCACTTCCCCATTCATCCTGGTGTGTTAAGTGCCCCTCACAGGCGCAGGGGAGGGTGGAGTGTTAAAAAGTGTTTGTGGTGTGTTCGTGATGTGCTAAGCACTGTCTCAATACCAACCATCACCCATAAGCAGTGGGAAGAGGTGGGGGGCAGGAATCTGTGCTCCCTTAGAATCCTGCTCCCTCCTAGTCCAGCCCTGGGTGAGCGGCTTTCATTCTCTGGCCCTCAGTTTCCTCACAGAGTTGCTGGCATTTTCCATGGCCCTGGAGATGGGACAGGTGCCCCCAAATGATGAGAGGTTATCGCTTGTCCTCAGACATGACGTGACAGACATGAATCAAAATGACCGAGCTTTCTAAAAATGTCTTTGGGTCTTTGGACAGAAGGTCAAGGCTTTGCTGCTTGTCATTATCCTCACACAGATGAACTCCATGGGGTGGTCCTTGGTAGACCCCCACAGGGCGGACACTAAGGGGTAGAAGCTAAGGTCCATATTGCCCTGGCCTGAGAAGTGGTCGAGGGAGTTCCAGTAGCCTCTGAGTCAGACTGGGTGGATTCGGGGAATGAAACGGAGGTTTGAGACCAGAAATCCATCATCGGGTGCCGGGGGGCCTGGGTCTGGGGAGGGCAGTTCTGCGCTCAGTTGTTCTAGAGAGAATGAGGGAGCTTTAAGAATGTGGGCTCTGGGGCCAGATGGCCTGGCTCCAAACCACTCTCTGTGCCTCAGTTTCTGGATCCATAAAATGGGGTCCTCTGCTGGGGTCAGTGGGAATTACTGGGCTCCCAGGAAGAGGCTGCACGAATTTATCTGGCCAGCCTAGGTTCTGTCTGGATACTTTCTTTCTGGGGTGCTGAGAGGCCTTTGGGGGTGGCCAGAGCACCTGGCTCATTTCCCCTTGATTGCTGGCAGAGGAGAGAGCAGATTTCTGGGGCTCCTGGGTAAGCCAGCGGTCCCCTAGTGGAGGAGAGGCAGTAGGAGCCAAGCCCCTCTGCTCCAGACTTGCACCCCTTGACTGGCCCTGGGGGGAGCCAGAGGACAGGGTGCTGTGTGGCCCCCTCCCCCCCACCCTTGCAACCCAGGTCGTACATCTTTAAGGGGAAAGACGCGGGCTGGCCAGCCTCTGCGCACGTCACTTCTTCATTCTTTCCCTCCCCCCACCCCCCTTGGCTCCTGTCTCCAACTTCCCGGCCAGCTGGGGCGGGCTGGGATGGGGGGGCCTCAAAAATCCACCTCTGGGCCCTAAATGTCCAGCATTAGCCAGGGCCCCTTCCCTACTTGATCGGGTGGGCGGTCCTGCGGCCTCAGTTTCGGTTTGGGGGTGTCGGGCGCCTGGGGCCAAGGCGCCTGGAAATTGTAATAATAGCAACGATGGGGGTTCACGGGGCATGGGGTTGGGGGGGGGTGGTTTTCCTTCTTCGCTCGCGCTCTTTTTTCCCTCGTTTCTTTGAAAGTTGGATCTTGAGAAGTGGGAGGGGAGAAATTGGGGGGAGGTTGCCAAAGGGAGGAGAGACAGAGACACGGAGAGAGACAGAGA
>PVIJ01013744.1:0-43797 GCA_004024925.1 Scalopus aquaticus | reverse complement strand
ATTTCCTTGATTATAAGTGATGTTGAGCATTTTTTCATGTATCTGTTGGCCATTTGCTTTTCTTCTTTGGAGAAGTGCCTTTTGAGCTCTTCTGCCCATTTTTTGATTGGGTTATTGGCTTTTTTTTTGTTGAGTTGTGTGAGTTCTTTGTAAATTTTTGTTATCAGTCCTTTATCAGATGTATTGTGTGCAAAGATTTAGCTTATCATCATGAAATGCCATGATGCCATCAGTTGTTACTGTGAGTGAAATGCTCATCCAAATCTTATTTGGGCCAATACTGTGCAAGCCAAATAAAACACCTGTGAGCCAAAATCATTCAAGCAAGGTCTGCCAGTTGACAACCTTCTATGACAGATCTTCAAATAGGCCCAGAAGCTTCCATATCAAGTATTGTTGTTCTGATACCCTTTTGAAAAAAAGTAGCTTTAAAAGAAAAAGAGTAAAATCTACCTTCTTCTAAGATCTAAAAAAATTAACCTAAGTTTCAATATAATACAGTACTTAGAGATTTATGTCACATATGGTGTTGTTACTGTCTATACATGTTCAAGTTTGTAGATTCTACTTTCAAGAAGTTTCTCCCTTTTTAAGACAATCAGTTATATCATTGGAATACCCTCACATTATCAGTCACGGTCATATCATTTTTTGAAAAGGATTAAAATTTAGCTATCATTCCTGTCATGGAAATTAATGGCTGATACAACATGGGAGGAGGGGAAAGCTCAACCTTACTAACAATCACAGTAAGTCATTCATTTATTCAACAAATATTTATGGAAGGATTGTGGTTCAACTGCTGGAGAATTAAACCATCATAAACATTCATGTACTGACACTTTATTTCTCCTGGATAAATGTGTAGAAGTAAGATTGCTAAGACATAGGGAAGTATATGTTTAACTTTATAAAAAACTGCCAAACTATTTTCTAAAATGGCTGTACTATTTTACATTCCTACTAGCAATGTGTGAGAGTTCCAACTGCTCCATGTCCTTGCCAGTACTTGGCATTGTCATCTTTTTGGCTTCCTGTTGCCATTCTAATAGTTTGTAGTAGCATCTCAGTGTATTTAAATTTGCATTTCCCTAATGATTAATGATGATGAACATCTTTTCATGTAGTCAGTTGCCATCCATAAGTTCTCTTTGTGAAAATGTCTCCTGAAATCACTTTTTAATCGAGATTTTTGTTTTCTTACCATTGAGTGTAAGAGTATCTTTTATATTGTGTTTATGTGTGTGTGTGTATATTTATATAGTGCGTGTGTGTGTATATATATATATATATATATCTTATACACACACACACAATATATACAATATGTACAACCTATATATATTGGTTAAAGTTCTTAGTTGGTTATATGATTTGCAAAGATTTTTCTCATATGCTTTCTTCTGGAAATTTATATAAAGTTAAATTTTAATTTTGTCTGTGACCTATTTTGAGTACATTTTTCATATGGTGCTATATATGGGTTGAGGTTCATCTTCTTACATATAAATGCCCAATTATGCCGGAACCATTTAATAAAAATACTATCTGTACTTTATTGGGTTGCATTTATACCTCTTTCAAAAATCAATTGACCAATCAGCAGAACTTCAGAAATAGCTAAATGAGGGGCTTGGAAAATCCTCCCCAAGAAGCAATGATAAAACTTGACAAAGTTACCAAAAAATAACCACTTAAAGATTCTGGGAGTTGGCTAAAGGAATATAAATACTAACTATGCATTCAAGAAAACCTTACGTATTTTGATGAGAATAAGAGGAGTGTGTGGTCTATTAGCTTGGGACTACAATGATCCCTACCCCCTGCCAGATGGTGCTGAAAGTCTACCTGAGTGGCTGGTTTCATTGCCCTCTAGTTGGGCAACTTTTTAAAGAGTTGAATATGGAAAATTTCATCTCAGACACATTGTCAAAAATGTGCCACTTGCCAAAAAACTTGAAAAAGGAACACCAAAGCTAGCTTAAAGTGATAATACTGGTTGGGATAAAATAAAGATCACCCAAAAAATTCAAAAATTGAAAGAAAATGGGTCATGCTAAGATTCTATGTATTCCTTGTGATGTAAAAAAAAATGTGTGCCTGTACAAAGTTGCTCATACTCAAGAAAATGAACATTTGCTGGACATCCCTGGCTTAACATGAGACACTGCAAAAACATTAAAAGAAAAAAAATCTCAGGCTGACTTGTAAAATACTTGGAATCTGAAAATAATCCTCATGTCATACAGAGAACCATCAACAAAAGATAGACTCCTTACCAATTTAAGGTATTTAAGTGCAATCTTTGATCAATCATTGGCTGACCACTAATCTATGATGACCTCGGGATGACCCCTAGGAAGCCAGGCTTAAAAATAAGAATTAAAAAAATTGAGCAGTGGTCACACATTGTTGAGGGAAACAGATTTGATAACATTAGTCCAGTGTAAGTCAACAAACAAACAAATATATAGTAACAACTACATCTAGGAAAGGTTGGAAGAGAAGGATCAAAATCTAGAGTTGGTATAATACATAATATGAATTGTTCCATTTTCAAAATATCAGTCACACTAAAAAACTATAATACACACAAAGAAAACACAAATGTGTAACCCATGAAAAATACATCTGAAAGTCATAATGTTCACTTTAGGGGCTCAATAGCTGATTTCATCTGACAAAATGAAGTCTAAGAAAGTATGGTTTCACCAGTTATTAATTTAGTGATTATTTCATACTACCAACATATAAGTATCACAAATCTTAAGAAATTTCAGAAAGTATAACACAATATAAAGACATTACAATGCAGTACTCACATAGAGAATTGGGAGATGACCTTGAAATGAGAAGGGGAAAGGATACTAAAATACTTTGATTAAGATTTATTTTTGTGAAAATTCAACAAACATTTCTAAACATAAATAAAAATTTAATTCACCTAATTCAGCAATACAACAAACACTGAGAACCTATGATGTACCTCCAATATACCAGATACTATGCTAGAAACTGTGGGGAAAAAAGATAAAGAAGAAGAAAATGATATCTTCAAAGAGCTCAAAAGACTGAGAAAAGTAACGCAGTGAATACTCCTGACCTTGATTTCAATCAGATAACTAGTAGAAAGAAGCAATCAAACAGTACATCAAACAGCAAAGTCTATGATAACATAAAACTGTAGAGTAGTTTGGGAAATGACAATAGTGACCAGTATTCCACATAAAACAAGTATTATGGGAAATAAGGCTGAAGAAATAAGTATACCATATTAAATAATCTGAACTTTATCCTATAGGAGAGAGTCAATACAGAGACTTTTAAGGGTTTTAAATAATATTAAATGTTAGTTTTGGAGTGATAAATTTGTAAATAGAATCTGGAGTAGAGGTGGATAAGACAGAAAAGAAAGAAATCAATTAGCTCTAAGGCAGTAGCTACTATGAGGATGGAGAAAAAGATGGAACAGAATTAACAGTGAGAACAGATCAGCTCTCACTGCATGAATAGGCATCATGAAGTACACCTTTATTTAGAAAAATGTTGATAATGTGTTTTGCTTCTATGAAAGAATAAAGCAACTCAACAATGATTCAAAAACCATTAGTGTGGAAAACTAAGAAAGGAAGGGGAAGTCAACAGTTTGGTGTTAGAATATTAAAGTTTGTAATATCAGTCAGATACCCATGAACTGTTTAACAAGCACCTGATACATCAGTCAAAATTTGAGGAAGAAAGCAAACCACTGAATTATTATGTAGAAGTGATAAAGTTGAGGAAGTATGAAAGACTGCCTACAAAGAGAAGACAAAGGAAAGAGACGTCATTGGAAAAAGCATGAAAAATATCTATATTAATAGACAGTAGGTTAAAGAAGAATACAAGTAAGAATAATCACAGAGGCTGAAAGGATACCAGGAAGTGATGAATCCCTACCCTATCCTCAAGAAGTCTTATACTTTTTGAATATAGAGTAAAATCAGTATTTTCCCCCATTCAAATCACCCTCCCCCCCAAAAAAAAGTAAAAAAAGCAGAAAGAAAACTTCACTGTTGATAAAACTAGGAGACACCTGAAACCACACCACAAAACAAATGAAAAAGTTTCCAGTGCATAGATCAAACAGAGCTGTAAGATAAAAACAGCAGAGAATATACCCACCCAGGGTGGCAAGTGCAGAAAGATCTGTCAAGGCAGATTTCTTCCAAGTGAAGAGGAAGCCACTAAAAGGCCAAAGTAAAACTCCCTGTTTACAACAAGTCAAGTGGAACACACAAACTAGTGGAGGGAGATTCTCTGCACCAGATTTGTTTCCAAGAAACAGCAAAGTGCAAAAAAACAAGAAATCACACAAAGAAGCCTTATTCATAAAAAGCAGCCACTGTATGTGTGGCAGGGAAAAAAAAGACCACACTATTAATAGATCTTCTACAACCTACCGACTGGGGAAATGTAGTAGCTAAAATAAGCCCCCACACACAACTTTGAATCATGAGAAAAATTCAAGTTGGCTTTGTAGACAGCCTAAGGAGAAGAAGTAGTGCATAAAAATATTCACTAAGCACTGCTTGTACTAGCTAAAAATTGAAACCAACTAAAAAGTCAACAAATGGATAAGTTCTGGTGCTACTGCAGGAACAGATTATTGCAACATGGCTGCAAAAAATGAACTAGAATAAACACATATAACCACATATATGAAAAACACGATATCATTCAAAACAATGATATGATCATTTAATGATGACATAAAACAGATGAGAAAATTTAACACAATCCTCAGGGCAACAGTTATCTCTGGAGTGGGAAGGAGATGACAGGCACCTAGGAGGGGTGCTCAGGGACTTCAAGTATCTGCATATTCCATCTTTTCCAAAAATCTGAAGCAATGTTAGGACTTGATAAGAAGGATTCATTATGTTATCCTCTATAACTTTTCCTCTATGCTTTTCTTTGGAACCTAGTTACCATTTTTGCAAGGAAGCATAAGCTGGTCCACATGGAGAGGATTCACAAAGGGCGCACCTGGAGAGAAATTAAAGTGCCTGCCTGCAGTTAGCGTCAAGCACAAGACATCCTAATGAACAAGTCTTCAGATGATTCCAGTCCAGCTTTTGAACCTTCTAGCTTCACGAAGACCCAGATATCATGGTCCAGACACAAACTGTCCCTGGAATCTAAATCCCTGATTCACTTCTGAATATAAGTAATGGTTATTTTATACCATGATATTTTGGAACCATTTGTTACAAAGTTATAGTGACCAGAACAACTAAATTTTAGACTGAATTGAAAAATATTTATAGTGCCTCGCATAAGGTTTCAGTCCTGTTTGCTATATTTACAGAACTGGTAATAGCTGTAAAATTGCCTCAATTTAATAATTTATATAGCCTCTTACCTCCAAACTTCCAGAATGTGCAGCCCAATGTAAAGGGGTAAATTTATGGAGAACATCAACTTCATTAATGTTGGCGCCACGTTCTACTATTTCTGAAAGCTGCTTTACATCTCCAGCTCGTACTGCATCATGCATGCTCCCAAAATGCACCTTTGTTCTGGCACCTATTGAAATATCAAATTGCTTAAAATATATTAGAAAGCCAAAAAAAAAAAAACCCTGAGGGAATTGATGCAATAGAAAGTAAAAAATCACTTTGGGTTTCAAAACAATTTACCACAAAGATGTTCGTGATTAACATCTTAACCAGACTTCCATTTCAGTTTTAATATATAAAGAACATGGAAGCTATCACTCAAGTATGTACAGGAGGAAAGCTGAACAAACTGAAAATCAACAAATTTCCTTAGGCTCATCAAAGAATTGAAGTCTCGGGGCAAACTGCCACTCTAAAATCTGGAAAGAGAAGCAAACATAGAGAAACACAGTGAAGTTCAGTTTACCTAGGGCAGAAGACACTGAAGTCATAAATAGAAATACTTAGATGGCAATTTTGATGAATTGCTGGAGGTGGAGTATAAACTAGCATAAGGGTGAGAAACTCCTCCAGGTCACAGGAGAGTTGTAGATTTTACCTTCAGAAACCTGCCAGGTTATCACTGTGAAAAGCCAAAAAATCCTCATGTTTTTGGCAAGGGGAGGGGAAAAGTAACCATTTTAAAATATGCCTACTGCATCCTCAAAGGGCTACTCTCCAGTGAAAAAGACTTACCTCAGATAGGCAGATATATTTTATCAATGTTTTCTTACATTTTTCATTTGTCCTACAAATTTGGCAGGACACAATTTTTACTTCATACACTCCAGTGTTTTATATTTTATAGTGTAATGTTTCAAACAACAAAAGTGATAATCAGGCTTACTGTATTGTGTAATATTTTAAATGTGCATTGTGAGCCAGAGAGAATAAAGGTCTCTAAGAATAAAGAGACATATATTAGAAAAGGAAGGAGTAAGGAATTCAGTCAAAGCATTTCCTAAAAAAAACACACACACAAAAGGGTACAATTCCTAATATCCGGTTGTTTTGAAAACAACTCACCAACGGTTTTGGCAGATAATCTATAAACCTTCTACTATTTATGTGTACACCCTCTCTCCACAATTAGAGCGTTACTATCTTGAGGGTTAGAATCATATCTTTCGCCAATGCTTAGAAAATACTAAACATTTTATACAAAACCCCTTCTGAGCATCTACCATATGCCAGACATAGATGGAAAACACACCTACATTTAATTGATTTTCTTTCCACCAATACTTTAAAATCTATTTGGGTAAATATGATGAAACCAAAAACATTTCAGCAATATCCGAAGAGAGGTAAAATCAAGGAGTAGGAGGAGAATGAAACATTTGAGTAAGACCTCAAAGAACAATTAAGACATGGTCTCTGTCCTCAAGGAACTTACAGAAGACACAAACATAAATTATAAAATAATGTGGTAAGAGCAATGACAAATATTCACAAGAACTTATGGAAGCACTGAAGACTTCTAATTCAAGTAGGAGTAATAAGAATAAGAAGATTCCTGTGGAAGGCAACACTTAAGATGTCTTCAAGGATTAGCAGGAGTTTACCATGTAAAATAAGGACAGGGAAAGCATCTTTGACAACATGAACAGTAGGATGTAGTCAAGAAACCTAAAGCATAAAGACAAAGGAAAAGAGACTGGAGTTAGACAGCCTATGGTGGAACTTGTTGAACTTGAGCAGAAAATGTGGAGTCACTGAAGAATTTTAGACAGAAGAGTACTAATGATCAGAGTGTAATACTGAGTTAATAGGGCTGGCAGCAGTGAAGAGAAATTACTGACTGGGGAGTAAAAAAGGTAAGACTAGAGATTCAGGGCAACCATGTGAAAAGATAGCTACAGTAGTCTATCCCCAAAAAGTGTGACCCTTAACAAAGAGATTGGCAGTAGAAACAGAAAAGGAGGCAGATTCTACAAACGTTATGGAAACAGAATGAAGTGAACGTGGATGGATATAATGAGTGACACAGAGGAAAAGTAATGGCATAATTTTGAAAGGTCTGGCTATGGATACAACACTGTATTTTGGTAAAACTGATTTTGAAGTCCTTAAGGAAATCTTCCAGAAGGGAGATGAACATGAGTCTGCAGCTCAGAGGACAGATTTGGAGTTCGGATGTGTTAGCTATGTCTCAGTATTATTAGACAGCTTTCTCTGACCCCATCCTCACTGAATACTGGAGTCAATGGCACTCTACTCTTATAATATATATCACACTAGGCATTATTTGTTCAGTATTTATCTTTCCCACTGGAAGGTAAAGACTATGCCTGTCTTCTTTACTGATATCTCCTTCAGCCACAACACATAGCAGGTCCTCAATAAACAGTTACGGGAGGTTAAATGAGTAACATAAATTTGGTATCATCATTAGGTTTGAAGTCATATACATGCCAAGCAAACTAGAATACCAGTAAGGGCACCATCCAGGAGGAAAGCAACATTTAAGGAGAAAATGGGAAAAAAATAAGCCAGTAAAGGAAAGGGAGTGTTAATAGGATGGAAGGAAGAAAACTAGGTAAGTCTAATATCTGCACAGTGTTAAATGCTGCAGAGAAGCCAGGTAAAACTTAAAAGGAGCCAGAAGATATAAGACGACTTACTGTCAGTATGGGCAAGAAGTCTCAGGAATGGTGCAGTTGCAAAGAAAGGGAGGAAAACTGAAATGAGGGAAGATGGGGTCCAGATGCATGGCTTTGGGGCCCAACTAAAAACGACTAATTGGGGGAAATGAAGACTGACCGGATTTTGGGACCCGACTAAAAATGACTTATTAGGGAAAATGAAGAATGACCGCTGAGAAAGATAAATGTCAGGAAAGGCGAAGGCAGATTTAAGCTAAAGCGAGGAGTGTGGAGGAGACCACCGCCAACCAAGTCGCGGACTCACACGGGATTGCGGGCTCCTTGGAGGGGTCCGCATCTGACACCCCCGGCATGGTGCGCTCCCTCGGAATCCCAGGAGGAATCGAGTCCAGGCCCCTGCTGCTGCGGCGGTCTTCACTTGCCGTCACCCAGGAGTCAAGGCTGCGGCAGCGGCCTTCTTCGTCTCTACGACCCGGGCCCTTCCTTGCTCTCTCCCAGGAGCCCCTGCAGCTGGTATCTGCGTCTTCGCTTTCCCTCACCCAGAAGCCACTGAGGCTGCGGCTGGCGTCTTCAATGTCACTCACCCCGTAGGATTCGCGGGCCGCGTAGCTGCGTTCTTCACTCACAACACCCCAGGAACTAAGAAGGTTAGGGCAGCCATCGACACTCGCTCCCTCCCTAGAGCCACTGAGGCGGCGGCGGCGGTTGTCACTGACTCTCTCCCCAGAGTCGTAAGCTCGGCAACTCAGGTCTTTCCTGACCCCCTCACAAGTACCTCTAAGGCGGGGGCCGCACTCCTCTCGGACCGTTCCCGCCGAGCCACTGACTTGGTGACGGCCGACAGCACTTAAATTCACGTCGCTGCCGTAGAAGCCGCGTTCTTCGCTTATTCTCTCCCAAGAGCTGTGGTGATAATGCCCTCCATCGTCCCTAACTCTCTCCCGAGAGCCACTGCTTCGGTGGCCCGGGCCCTCGCTGACCCTTCTCGAATCACGGCTGGAGAAGCCGACGTCTTCACTTACTCTTCTGGAAGAGACCCTGTGGCGGTGTCCGCTGTCTGCGCGGATTTTTGCTTTGTCTTCGCTGCTGCTACCGAACTCGTCCTCACTAACTCTTTCCCTTGACCGGCTGTCGCGGTGGCGGTGTCGGCTATGTGCTCGCCACTCGAGGTGTCGAGTGCGGCGGCCGCCGTCTTCAGTAGCTACTTGCTGAGAGTCGCAGTTGCGGCGGCCGCCGTTGGCGGGTACCCTCTCCGAGTCGCTTTCCAGCGTCCCTATTCCGGCCACCAGGTTGAATCGGCGGCGGAGTAGTCACCTTGGAAACGAGTAAACTTCCGGCGTGTTGCGGTCATTTCCTGTTCCTCACAGCCTCGCGTCACTTCCGGCTTCCTTCACCTTTTTCAAGGCTTGTCCTGTAGAGAAATGCGATGGTGGTGTGGACGGGTTTACCGGAAAATTCCTCTCTGTCTCACACCAGACCTATCTAGGTCCTGTCTCTGTGACGACCTGGCATCGATCGCGCCCTCCGTGGCTCAGCGACGCAGGTGGAGGCCTCAGGACTGCAGTCTGCGTAGGTGACCTGTGTGGCACGGGCCGGGCGGGGCCTTCGTCCTTGGCAAGCCTAGTATAATTTTTCAGTGTTGGTTGAAATGTTGGAGAAACTCTATACTTGCTGTGTCATTTCACAAGTGTGGAAAGAGACGTAAAGGAGAAGTTAGCAGCCGCGGCCGGTATCATTGAGTTCTTACTAGCGCCAGACTCTTTGATAACCGCTTGGTACTTAATTCTCACAAAAATTTTGTAAGGTAGGTGTTAACGCACATTTTACAGGTGAGGCGGGTCAAGGTATTAGTAAACTTCTAAGGCCAAACAGGTAAGTCGTAGAGCTAGTATAAAGACACAGGTCATTAGTCAAAAGACTGTTCCCGTTCTCTTGACTGCAAATCCAAGGTTCCTTTCACTGTAAAATGTCTTTTTTCATCAGGTTAACCTAAATTTATCTCCAAACCTATTACTTAACATGGGTTCTTGTATTCACGGTTTGTTTGTTTTTGTTTTTGCAAATTTATGGGTCAGGTTTTGTGCTAGCAACTGAGAACACAGAAATTTGAATTTTCTGCCCTCAATGAATTTTGCCAACCTTGATTCTCCATTCACCCTTTTTTCCATCCTTATTGCTTGCCACAGGTATCCCTCCAGGAATAATGAGCTGGAATCCTAGAAGCGCCATAATTTTCTGAGTCTCTGTGCCCTTGTATACCTATTGCTCTGAGGAGGAAGCTACCAGTCAGTCCTACCCCAATTTTGTTCTATGAAAACCCATTTGGTAAACTCCCCTACCCTACCTTTACTCTTTTGAGGTAGAGTAAATCTCCTGCCTTTAACTTCCAAAGCCTCTTGTAATGTTAGTATGTTAAAAGTGCTATTTGTTGAATTTGTATAATGAGTTTGTATAAAGCACTCTACAAGTGCTATTAGTTTTCTTATTTAAACTTTAATATAACCAGGGTAGGTATTACTGTTTCTTTTTGCAGATAAATAAGGCATAAAAATTAACTGTGATAAGATGCTAGTAAGAAGCAATTAGTAAGACCCTCAATTAGCTTTTCAACTTAGTGCTTTGATTTTGCATACTCCACATACTCCTCAAAGTCTCCAAACTTCCACAGACTTTGTTAAACCACTTATTACATTCTATTATAAGTACCTGGTTAGCAGTTTATCCTCACCCCAAGGACTTAGCACTTGTGGGAACTAAGGACCATATCATCATCATTCTTGGCTTTCCTAACATCTAAAATGCTTAGTTCTGTGGGTGGGGGCTGTGTTGTGTAGGTGGATTGGTAGTTTGAATATGTAATGGCTGAATAGACTGAAAATAGTTTATCAGAGTTGGAAGGGATTTGGAGATTAGTCATCTCGAACCCCTCATTTTTAGAAATGGAGCGGCTGAAACCTTTTGTCTTACCAGACAGATACTGAGTTATCAAGAGCCAGTTTCTATGCTAAATGATTTGCAAATTGTGTCAAACCTAATCTGTATTATTTATATTTCCACAGATGAAGAAACAGCTCAGATTTGGCCAAGATTCCATAATTAGGAGGTGGGGACTTGGAACCCACCATGACTGAATTAATAGAGAGCTTATCATCAGTTACATAATTATGGTAAAGCTTTTTTTTTTTTTTTTTTTTTTTTTTTTTTTTTTTTTTTTTTTTTTTTTTTTTTTTTTTTTTTTTTTTTTTTTTTTTTTGCTATTTGTATGGAATGGATAAACTTCTGAGAATTCTCAGCATATGACTACTGAGAAGTCAGCATATGATAGGTCCTTAAGGAATATAGCATGGTAGAAAGATCAGAAGGAAACAAACTGTGAAGAAGCAGAAAAAGTAAAATTTCCCCAAAATAAAAGCAGAAATTAATGAACTAGGAAATAAAATTAATCATATTAATAGCTGGTGTTTGAGAAGAAACAACAAATACACTTTGCAAATCTGAAATAGAGAAAATAATACTGGAAACAAAGGACATATGAGGGACTTTGAAAATCATACATGAATTATTTAGTGCAAACATACTTAAACCTTTAAAACTTGACTTGCAGTTTTAAAAAATTGATAAAAAGTTAGAAAACCTTAATAAACTAATAATTATTAAAGGATACCCTGTTTATCCTTCACAAAATTAACAGGAATAAAGCATAGAGAAAAGATCAAGTGCTTCCCAACTCTAAAAGTAGCGCAACCTCTAACAGAATGGAAATGAGGGTAGTGAAAATAAAACTTACAGGTCTCGCTTATTGAATATATAAGCAAAAATCTGAAGTAAACTTTGAGGCCAACAGTACATTAAGAGAATAATGTTGTAGTTAAGTTGGGTTTATCTTACCAGTATGAGGATGCCTCAGTATTTGACAACATATTAAAATTTGATACATTAATAAAGGGGAAAATAGGATCTTAATTGCTACTAAAAGAGCACTTGAAAAAATAAATGTTACTGATTCAGAAGAAAATAAAATTGACAGTAAGCAAGTCGTGAAAGGAAGCTTTCTTAACTAAATAACAGGTATCGACCAAGAACAGCATACTTAATATCATCATCCAGGTATTATTCCTATGATCAGCATTGTTCTGATAATTTTGTACCGGTGTAATTAATTATAAGCAAGACAACAAAGATGTTAGATTGAAGAGAGATTAAGACAAAAGTTGTTATCATTTGCCTAAAAAATCTTAAGAGAACCAATCTAAGGAAAATATTTTAAATACTAAAGAGTTAATAGCTGTCAGAGCAATGTACAATATTTAAATAAGCTATAAACTTGATAATGTAAAGGAAAATCTTATTCACATTAGCTATAACAGTAAGCTGTTGGAGAACTAATCCTTTCAAAAAATGAACAAACCTATAAGTAAAAGACCATAAAACTGCATTTATGGATGAAGATCCAAATAAGTGAAAAGATACATTGTATCCTTTTAGGTAGGTTCAGTATTTTAGAGAGAGGATTCTCCTCAGGCTATAAATTTGTTGCATTTCAAGTAAAAATTCTCATCTAATTTTTAGTGGAGATTTACCAAGATGATTTTAAAATTTATCTAGAAAAATAAATGTGCAAGATTAACCAGTGCATTAAAACAGCTAAGGAGGATTTACTGCTGTACACATCAGGACTATAGAGCTCTGAAATATTTAAAACAGGTTGGTATTAGAACGAAACTGGACATATCAGTGGACCAAACTGCAATCCAGAAGTAACTCCATGAATATATTTATTGTATAAGAGGTGTTTGAAATAGATGGAGAATGATGAACCAATATTTTCAAGTACAAAAAATTTCAGAAGAATTAAAGATACTAAGTATAAAGTGCTAGTAGAAAACATGGAAAAATTGTTTTATAAATCTTAGTAAGGCCTTCCTAAGCAAGACAGGCCCCAGAGGCTGCAGTAAAAAAGCTTTATAAACATTTAAAAGGCAACAAGCTATGGTTATCATAAAGTTGAGACCAGAGATAGGCTTAATGTTTATTATCTCAAATTTTTAAGTTAGAAAGTAGTTCAATAGAAAAATTAATGAAAAAAAATTTTTAAATACTAAGCAAAATAACCTAAGAAAGGATACAGTTTAGAACTTGGTGTTTGCACACCACATTGATAAAAACTAAAAAGTTTATGAGTATTAAATGTTGGAAGAGGTTAGGTAAACAAAGCACTTACCTTGCTGGTGGGAGACTAAATTGATACAACCCATGAAGGACAATTTGGCAGTATCTTTCAAAATTTTAATGTACATTACCTTGAACCAGCAACTATCCAGTTGTAAAATCATCAGTAATTTGCTCAGTTGTATATAATGGGATAGTTACTGCTACACTTTGTAAATAATAAGAAACTTGAATATTCATCAGTGAAAGAATGGCTAAGTAGATTATATTACATTCTTAATGAAATATTACACAGTGAAAGTGCTAGTATACATGTGTCAACATGGAGAACATAAGGTACAGTGAAGGAAAAAAAGGCAAAATGATAGCTGTGATCTCATTTTCTCAATTACTTTGTACAAGAATTTTTTTCAAAGTTTGGGAAGGATGTATTCCAAATTGTTAATTCAGTGGTTACATGAAAGAGGAAATGAAGACTTTCCTGTACTTTTTTTTAAAACTTTTTAAAATTCTACCCAAAGTAAAAATAGAGCAACACAGGAAAAAACACTGTGACAAAACAACAAGATACTTTGAAGAGAATGAGCCAGGAAAGATTCAGAGGCTAAGAAAAACACACTGGTTTTGGCAAGGAGTCATTGCTAATACTCAGGAGAGCAATTTTAATGAAATAGTCAACATGTGAAAACTAGATTGCACAGGATTGCAAGGTAAGTAAGACTGAAGTTTCTCAAATGAGAAGTTAGAGAACGTAGTGAAGTGGGCATTTCAGCATTTCAGATAATTTGAACCCATACAGATAGAAGGCCTAAGGTTCCAATTAGTCCACTTCTACACTCCTACCAAAGTGGAATGATAAATCACCATTTTGCACCTAGTTCTGCAGTGGGGCCAACCCCAGCCCCAAAATTGGATTAAGCGGATTTCAGTAACCATTACTATATTTTGCCTATGAACTTCTTACCAGGTGTTCTTTTTTTTTTATATATATAATATATATTTTTATTGTTATTTATGTCTTTTACATTTTGCATTCCCCTTGGGTAGCCCACCACCAATTCACCCGTGATCCATCTCCATGGTCCCTTGTGTTCTTTTCTATTCCATTTTGTGCCTTTTCCCTTCCCTCCCTCCGGCTCCCCCCTCCCGCCCCCCATTGTCTCTCTCCCACCCCGCCTCCCTATAGTCCTGTTATAAGTGAAACCATTCGATATTTTTCTTTCTTTACCAGGTGTTCTTGCCCCCTTCTCCCCACCAGTGAATACCTCCACTGTGGCCTCCCCAAATGTGTTTTTGACTCAAAACTTGCTCTTCCCTACCTGCCCTTTGTTTTCAGGGAGCTGACTCCATATAGGATTAAAAAACTTCTGCCTTTAACAGAATCCTTATTTTCCACTTGTACCTACACTTGTACCTATACTTTAGTCCGCTGAATCTTTCCACTTGCAAACATGGTTAGATGCTTGTTATATTTTCCTGAATTTATAAGCCTCTCAGAGCATTTTAAGCAGTAATTCAGCCATAAAGAAAACCAGTTATTCTGAGGGCTGCCCATTCCTAATGTGAAATTGTAGAAAATTTCCCCAGGACAGCCACATCTTGTAGCAGCCCATTAAGAGGAAAAAGATATTTCTAACCACCGCTTTCCAGAGGAAAGCTAATTAACCCCTAATACAGCCTTCTGGAACCCTTATGTATTAGGCGAGTTGTCCCATCTGGTATGTTAGCCAGAGTCCACATTTTGTGTGGTATTTCCTCTAAAACTGAATGATTGGTCACCTCAGCGTAAGTGACATACTAATGGAGAAAGCAGCAGTCAAGGAATCTTAGCAGGCCCAGTTTGTGTTGTGCAAAGGTGGAGAAACACTCCTTTATTCCTGGGGCTGAAAGTTCTGAGGACTTCGGCAGTTTTAGTATTTGGTGTTTGTTACAGAATCTTCCTAAGTATTCTTTATTGGTTCATGGAAATTTCCTTCTTAGTTTGCTATACTGCTAATAGTGACTGGGTGCTGAAAAAAAAAGAAAACCAACCAGGAGAAAACAAGAATCTGGAATTCTGTCATCGGTTAAGCTGTTAAATGAGAATTTATTTAAATTTTTAATTTATAATAGGTTATTTTCCTAAAAATGTATGTTTAGCTAACAGATACTGCCTTATAGTACTAACATTTTCCAGAACATGAAAGTTGGAAGTTTTTAGTAAGTTAATTTCTGTTGAAATGACGACATTGTAAAGATGGTATAAACAGTGAAGTTTCTGAACTCTAGGAAATACATTATTTAACGTTCCTTTTATTCTCACAAATTCAACTGTTTAAGTCAGGGCTCCATCTTTCCTGAAACAACTTTGGCTTTCCTTGCTGCACTACCTTATCTACATGTAGATTAACTAATTCTCATTCCCAGTGTTCTGTGGTTGACTTGTTACCTTTTCATCTTTTTGGGTCTGTCTGAATTTCAGTGTCATTATCAGATCTGGCTGTTCATTAGAACCTGCTGTGGAGCTGCTTCAACAATGAGAGGTGTCCCTGAATAACAAATACTCAATGAGACTAGAGATAAGGAGTCTGTTCTTAACATTTGCTATGATTCTAACCAAAGGAATTTTTGAGGGCCACATCCTAGATCACTACCCCTTCTGTAGCCCATATCTTAATTCCAACGGTTCATCTCAAGTGTGAGGCACGACCAAAATGCTTTTCCTCCTCCGTTCCAAAGTGAATTGTGTTATGGATACTCTTTCCACCCAAGACTTCAACGTGTCTCTTGCTCTCTTCTCCCTCTATACTTGGTACACTTGTTGTTTTGTATGTTGCTTTCCTTTTGATTGTCACCTTTAAGCATTTTATAAAAGCTATAGATGGCTCCCCAGAAAAAGTCACAACAGGAAATTTTGCCTACGTTTGGACTCCAGTCCCCAGCTTTTCTTCCAGGAGAGCGTCGACATGTTAATTTTAGCTATTACATAACGTTCTTTAATAACCGCAATAACCTAAGTCAGAACATACCAGTTTTCCTGAACCTCAATAGCACTTGATAGTCTCTAAATTTTATTCATGTGATTTTTAAAAGAAAAAGCCTCTTAGATGCAGATGTGTTATCACTTCTATTTACAATTTCTAGTGGCTCCCCTGGTCATCAGTGTAATATAGAGCTCCTTAGCATCACCAAACTGGCCAAGTTACTAGGTTTTAACCAGTAAAAATTAACTTTTGAAAATAGGTTTTCAAACCTTTAATTATAGGAAAAGTATGAAATAAAATGACGCAAAGCTAGGTTCAATTCTTGTGCTACAACTTTTTAAGTGGGTAAGTTCAATTTCATCTAAACTAGGCATACAAAGCACTAGTAAGTACCAGAGGAAAATATAAAAAGTTACCCAATGCCTGTTACATGCTCAACAAACTGACTTTCATTATATGCCTACCCCCCTCTTCCAATAGCAGAGATTGCATCCCATGTAACTGGCTCATAGAAGGTGCCAAGTTCATGTTTTAAAGAGTTATAAAAGGACATGGAAACATTTGCATTCTAAAGCCATTCAAGAAATAAAGAGAAACAAGCAAAGTTTCTTCATCATTCTATTTATTACATGTATGAATATTAACATCTCATGGTATCCATCTAATTCAATCAAAACCAACAAATGAAAAAGATTAAACCATGTTTCAAATGAACATTCTTACAGATTCCCCTATAACTGCATTAAATCATTTGACAATTTGAAAAATGTCATTAAAAAAAAAAAATCACCTTTAGTACTTAAATATATTTGTTAATCGTTTGATGGCATCAGTGTCCAAGAATAAAAGTTGCTTCATTAGATACTTTTCAAAAATGAACATCTGGATGGTTTTCTATAGCTGGATATATATCTGGAGATATATATATATATATGACTTTATATATATATATATATAATTATATAAATGCAAATATGTCCTATTTTGTTTTTAAAAACTTCAAATTTGGCTTTTCTATTGAGAAAAGTCCTGCAGTGCTCTCACAACCCCCTTTTGAAGGATAAAATTAACTTCAGAGTTTGCTTCTTTAATCATGGGAATCTACTAGAAAAAGAAATCTTGAGGTTGTTTAATTCCATTTTCACCCAATAAAAAGTACAGAAACACTGTCTTTATTTGATGGTGTGCATAAATATTACACTCCATGGATAGCAAAAATACTTTTTATTTATAATTTACAGTTTCACAAGTGAAAATCGTACATTTTTACACATACAATTTCATTTCGTTAAATTTGCACACATCTACAGAACTTTCACACAACAAGCACCTGAAACTGTGCAGGCAGTAGGAAATGCAAATACTAAAATGTATTTATTAACCAAATGATAGCTGAAGGCCCTGCCTCAGACAATTTATATAGATATATGTCTATATATACATAAAAAAAATTCTTCACCTTCTAGATCCAACAGCAGCTTTTTTAAAAAAGAAAAACATACCTTTGTCATTTTATTTAAACTGACTCGACTGTATCATTTTCTGTTTTAATTTCAGTGGGTGTTGCTATGCTTTCCTCTATACAAGCTGGTGGGGTATCGATTTGTTCTTCCTTAACTTGGAGACTTTCACAGGGTTCCTGCAATTCGTTTTTGACAATGTTCAACATAATGTTCAAAGGATTTTCAACTGGTGTCTTGCTGGGAGATGGCGTACAATCAAATGAAGATGTCTACAAAATTAAAGGCCCTATAATAAGTACTGGTTAAAGTTCAAAAATACCACATTAAATGACATTTAGTTTTATAAGAACTGTCTGGGCAAAGAAACTCAGAACAAAAGCAATTAAAACAGCCTACATTTCCTAACAAAATATGCCATAAAAAACAACCAAATAAAATGTGTGCTGAACAAAACATTTAATATATTCTCAGCAATGAGCTAAGAAAAGCAGTAACCAATATAAACCCAAAAGAAGTTGATCAGACAAGCTTCTATATTTAAGTCCACACAGATAGTAACCCCTACAGAAATCCTGGGGTTTTTGTAACTGGCATAAACTACTATGAGGATTTTTTTAAACTGCCACAAACAATGCAAATATGACTGATGCCTTTTTCAGATTCCACATGCAAACATTTACAACTTATTCCCGTAATAAATGGCTGAGTTGAGTATGTAAAGGAAAAAAAAGCAGCCAATGCTAGAAACCTATTCCCATTGTGACCCTTCTCTTCAATTTACCTCACATTCTCTGTCTACTCCGCTAGTAAAAGACATAATAGAGAGTCAAGTAAATAGAATGCAGGGAATGATACAGAAGTTTAAAACTTAATTTTTTACGTCTTTCCATAACTGAGATGCCATAGTATCAGATCCTATTAATATAGTACTACCAATGGTGAACAACCTAGATAGTCTGTCAGAATAAAAACAGTGTATCATTAAAATTACAGTAATAGTGCTGAAAAGAAAAATGAGATTAATGTAAATGAGAACAGAAAACTTACATTTTGATAATCTTCGTAACATGATGGATGATAAATCTGAAGGAAAAAAGGAAGTAGGGTTTCACATGCCTTTTCATTTCTAATGGGCTATCGTGATAAATTTTCTTTTTAAATTTAAACTAGAAAATACAGCTATCTTTGGAAAGGTCTCAAAAATGAGTAAAAACAAAAAACTGTCATGCTGAATTCTCTTTAACTTTTATACCCATTAGCTTAATATGTTTTCAAGACAGTAAGTCCTTGATGATAAAATATAAATTCAGAGTCAAAATTCGTAATAAAAATCCTGTGGTTAGGCAGAAAGACAACTAGATTCACAAGACCTAATCCTGGGTATCATTAACTACTTACACAACCTCTTATATGAGTATAGAAACAGATTATTGCTAAGATTCTTTCCAACTCAAATACTCTGATTCTAAAGTCCAATATCTTCCTAACATCAAAAAATAAAAATAATTAACATTTTCTTTCATGTGTAGTGGTAAGCTACCCCTACCAAAAATTTTTTTTAAAAAACCTAAACACTTTCTTATAAAGAACTGAGAATTACCTTTCCATCTACTCTGATAGCATTTTTCAAATGCCATTCTTCTTCCTCTTCATCCCAGTATTGTTCAAATTGTTCTTGACAGATTTCACAACTCTAAAATAGAATCATAACATGAAATTCGAGTAACAGAACACAGTTAACCACATTAAAAATAGACAAACATTTTAAGTGGAGAAAGGAATTTTAAGGTTTTCGGAAATAAGTTCTAAGGATTTTGCAATCTTCCATGTAAAAATAATTATCTCACTGTTTTTCATTTATATTATTTAACTATAAAACTGAAGTGTAAAACAAGAAATCTTAAAATTGCTTAATAAGGGATGTAAATGAACTAATACGTTTATGATTATTTACTTGAAGGGGGAGAGTCAGAGGTACAAAATTTACATTCTTTCTTACCTCAACTGCTCCAGCTGGTCCAGCAGGTACACTCTGGAACTCCTTTTCTTTAGCAGCCTCCTGAGTTTTAAGCACGACTTCCTCATGCACCTTTTCAAAAAACTGGCTCTTCGCACGTTCTTCCAGATCAGCTATTTCCTCAAATTCTATCCAGTCCTTAAAAGGAGTTTATTAAAACATTTTTTTCATTTGTTTCTAAACTTCTATTGATATCCACTTAAGGGTAAGGGTGCAGTCTTCCACAATGTTTTCACATGTAAAATCATACTTTCTTCAAGTACCATTACTAATAGACAAAGCAACTGTTCAACATAATTAACAATTAAGATCCTCTCCTCATGTTAATTTGCTATTACTCTAGAGTTACAACCACAAATTTAGACTTCACATATACAATTTCTTATTAAAAAAGTCATAGAACCTTGGAATTTTAGAACTAGAAGAAACTTGTGTCCTACTCTAATCTCAATAAAAAGCAAATACATAACATTTAAATTTATTTTAAAATCTTTTTTAATACTGAGGTCAAATTTCATTCAGAATAGTCACAAGTTAGCTCAGCACTTATTTAAACTAATATACATTTAGAATGAGATAGCTTACAGGCTAAAAGATAGTTCAATTGATTACTTACTGTTAGACTGTAATACCAACGTCTATGAGTGACCTTTCTGCTAACATCTTTTTCAGTTCTATTTTGTCGATAATGCCAATCCAAGTGATCTGCGTATACATCTGTCTGTGATGTTGTAAACCTCATTCCACAAGAGTAACACTGAATACCAGTGTAAAGTCGATTTATAACACTATCATAGCGTCTATTTTGAAAAACAAAGAAGTAATCTTTAGTTTTGAAATAGAGGTTTTATGGTCTAAACAAAAAAGATAATTACAAATATTCCAGCTTTCTATAATTAATGTGATAATGTTTCAGCCAAAAATTGGTTAAAGTGGTTAATAGCCAAAGATCAATATTAGTCTCTAATAGTACATCACTGACCAAATTTTCTTAACTTTGGTGAATTCTGAAACAGAGCTTTATCCTCTTACTAATAGGACTAGGTAAAAATAGAATGATCATCTGCTAGTTAACAAGGGAATAGTTAACCTGCTCTTAGATTAGAATCAATATCAAGATGGACTCAGAAGATGGTATGTCAAAACAATTTGATTTTAATCTTTCCAGATTTCTGGAGTTCTGAATAACTCAACTGCCCAACTCTGGTCTAAAGAATAGTAAAAGTAGTATAGAAGAAATAATGGTACTATGGATAACTCAGAAGATAAAAAACTAAAAGGTTAATGAAAAACTGAGGTCATCAATAATCATTTTTTTAAAATTTTGGTCCCTTATTTGAAAAGAAATACATACATAGACCAAGTTAACATACAGGGTAGTTACTGATTCCAAGATAAATTTAGAAATGTAAAATAAAACACACTCTACTAAGTACCTTTTATAGCAGCAAACAAAATAGATATTTAGTCATATTAATGCTTAATGATTTAGTAAAACTGGTTTTAAAACTGTAGGGGGACGTTTGGTAGGACAGTAAATAAGCTAGCTAAATCTTCACTTTCAGGAAGTCAATAAAGCTAGATATGGGAGAAATCAAATATTATACAAAAAAACAATGTGTATCTTTTAAAAAAACAGAGAAGCAAATGCCAGGAATCACAGTTGAAGACTTAAATTGGGTGCCTCTGGGAAACAGGCCTGGGTTAATAACAGTAGAAGGAGAAAAAGATGCCATCTTTTCTTTTAAGTCTTAATTCTAAGACTTTCATATAAAGTTTTAACTGTGTTAAAGTATTTCTCTGAAAATAATTTGACTTTAAAAGTGAGACACCTTTAAGCTGTTCAATTATTTTATAAAGTACCCATAAGGATATAACAAATCCATCAAGCAGCTTTAAATGGTTTGTACATAAGCAATAGAAAATTATGAAGTGCTATGTACATGTGAATAGTAGTTATCAGTAAAGTGAGAATTCTAAGTAATTTTCTTGATTTTAATTGAATTTTCCACAATGATTATGCATTATTTATAAAACAAAAATGAGCTAAAAAAAATTTTAACACAAGACTACATACAAAAATCTCATTTCTTCGAAAGCACAAGAATATCAGTAAAGAAAAAATGATAAAGAGACAATGAAGATTAAAAAGAAAGACGGGTGATTATCAACACCTAATATTTAAACTCCCTTTACTTGAAAAGCCAAACACATACTAAAAAAATACAAATTCAGGAGTGGCCTTTTGGCCTAAATTCTTGGGCAGCAGACATTTTAAAATGGGATATAAAAGCAGGGATCCTAAATATTCAAACAGTAAAGGAGATGAATAATATTAACAATAATGTTCAGTGTTAGTTACTGCCCTTTAATCTTAGAAAAATTATTAAGGAAAATTAGATTACATACTGTTTCAATTCTTCTATTGTAAAATTAGTAAGATCTGGAACATCCTGATCTTCATTTTGATCCTCCTCCTCTTCAGGGGGAGGATGAGCAGCAACTTCATTTACTTCTTCAAATGAAAAGAAACATAAATTTCTAAATACTATTCTCCATGTATTCTTTACATCAGAACACTAGTGTTATAAGCATAGAGAGTACCTTCTCTATTCAGTGATTCTGCTCTTACATTTAATGGCAAAGAAATCTAATACAGGTTTTATCTTGATAAGTGATAGATCTGATCTCTTAAAAGTTGATCTTAATTTTACTTCATCAACATTCATAGAACTAGTGAAAATCTGCCATGACACTTGCAGGAATGTTATTAATTGAAACAATGTTCACTATAAAAGTAATTGGCTCATCTTAGAAAATTCAAAATAATTTCATTATATGCCCATGTTATTTTATTTTCAATAAACTAAAATAAAAAGTATACCTAAGAATCAAATATACAAACTTTTATCCTAACATACCATTATATCATACATCTTCATAACTAAGTTCTGTGAAGATGAAGTACAGAACCCTACTTACGTGTTGTAGCTGAATCAGGCTGGGACAATTTGAGAATTCCTGTTTTTAACAGTTTTGAAAATAATTCATTTACATCCACCTGACTGAGATGATTATCAGGATATGCCTTGGGAAGGGCACCTTTAAAAAAAAATAAGACTCTTAAAAATGAAAGTAAAACTTAATGCAAATTATACTAAGCGTTTTCTAAAGTTTTCTGTAAGACTCATCAACAATGAATTTGCCAAAATGTTAAAAATGAGTATAGTTCTTAATAGTTCCTAAAATTTTTCATTTAAGTCAGCAAATTATCAACTAACAAAAATATATTCTAGGACAAACACTGAAAACTAATGCTAAAAACACTAGTGTTTTACAAAAATATATGTATTACCTAAAAAAAAAAAAAAAAAATCAGTGTTTTTGCCTAATTAAATCCCTGCCAAAGAGAAGCAGAAAGCTTCATATCCTCTCCCCTCTACAATGCGTCACCACCTCTAGGTCTAACTTCTAATTTTATATTCCTCACCTTCTAACCATATTAGGAAAGGTAAGTATTTCTTAGCACAGATTTCTAGGGAAAAAAAAAAAAATAACACTGAAAGCCTATGTAAAAGTACTCCTGTGCCCTGGTGACCACCTCCATACTACACAAGTGAACTAATGCAGAGAGATGAGTCATGTGACTCAAGTATAATCACCTCTCTGACCTTTGCTGAATTACTCCCTTGCTAAGCAGCTCAGATTTTGTTGAAGAGACGTCAAGACTGACTAAAGCTTCAAAAATTTGAATAAATTAGACAAGAATAACAATCTAATTGGTGAAGAATCAATCTAATCACATATTTTGCTAGTAATATTCTAGTAATTACAATTTCTTAACTCCTCTATAAAAACAATATTTTAACATTCATGTCACTACTATGCATCTCCGTACACATCTAGAAAAGTTCTGAATCAATAAAAATTCCTCTTAATGACATAAATTTGATTTGTCTACAATACACATAATTCCTGCCCTTAAACATTATATACTCCACAGTCTAAACAGTGCCTTGTACACAATATGTATAGAAAAGGTGTCTAAATACATGAAAAAAAATCAACCTCAGTAGTCAATTATAGTAGTATTTCACACTAGTATAACATTTACATTTCATTAGAATTAATTATATGTATAATAGTCATAACTAGCTATTCACATTTCTTCAGGCAATCAAGTTTAGCAATAAAGAGCATGAACTATGGGATCAGACTCCTGGGTTGTAACTAAAAACTCCACTTTCAAGTTGTCCAATATGATCAAGTTATCTGTGCCTCAGTTTCCTGTACCTGGAGGATAATAATAATTGTTCCTAATTAAGGTTAAGAAGATTAATTATTTTTATGGCACTGACACATTTGTTTTTTTAAAAAAAGTCAATAGATCCTACCACACTATAAAGCTCTTAGGAAGGATGAACTTGATTAAATTCATCCTAACACAACACCTACCATATAGCAATAATCAATATATGCTTGAATAAAAAGAATTTTTATTATTAATAAATGGGCACTTTTATTTTCAAGTTAGAAAAGGAACCTTGAGATTAGCCAAATATAGAACACTGAATACTTTTCACAGCACTTAAATACAAGTATAACTTAAGAAGGCAGGCATACCTAACATATCATTCAATACACCTCCCCTCCAAATCCATTCAATAAATATCCACCCCAGGGGAGTAAGATGTGAATCCTCTGGGACAATACTATGCCCTGTTAATACAAGCAACTAAAGGCTGCAAACAAAATATGTAGGTTTTTTTTAATACTAACACAAAAAGGGAAATCTGCAATTTTTACACTTTATCATGCCACCAACCTCAATACAACAAATCCTCTACTGAACAAAAAAACTGATTTCTAAAGGAAAATACACAAATACAGCATTTATAAGTTACACAGTACTTCCACACATTCTATCTCATTTATTCTCTTTAAAAAACAATACCTCAGGCAAATATGACTTTTCCTTCTGTCTACAGTGGAATGAACTAAATCCCAAAGAGCATATATACCCTTCCCACCTAACTAAAACTAATCTACAAAGAGGCTGAATGCAGATTCTAATCCTGGCCTTCTGACTTTATAACTCAAATTCTTTCCTTTTCACTATCGTGACAACAACAAAAAAAATATTTTAAAAAATTAATCCTAATTGTAAATCTAGAAATTAAGAAACAAAAGGTTTTCAAATTAACTGAATAAATTTCTTGTGATGGACAGACATAGCATAAACTAGAGCTTAGCTAGGACTTTCCTAGTTTAGAAGTTTTAGAAAACTTCCCAAATGTGTAAACTGACTAACATCACACTCAACCATGTTTCTGAAGATGGATGTTTTAAGGTTCAGAAATAAAGCATCAGTGTGATTTTGGTTAGTTGAGCTAGTTCTCAATATACTAACTTGGTAGCAGTCAAGTTTAGCAACCAAGAGGATGAATAATGGAACTCATTAAGTTATTTTATAATTCACCATAATTTATATTGTTCCCATTCTTCATATATTAACGCTAAAATTCAGTTTTAAAGCCCTCATATCCAATATTGTATTTTATCAGTAACAACATTGTTATGCCTCACCCAACAGTAACAAGGCACTTATCTAGAGACCTGGCTTGGGAGTCAGGTTTTTTTTTCACTTGTCTTTTAACATACAACAATTATTATTTGTTCATAAAGACATGTAAATGAATGAACTTTATAAAGCACTGCTCCTGGATTCAATTAATGTTTACTGGATCACTACACATACATATACACAAAACAAAAACTCTACAAGTTTGTGAAGTTTCTGAAGTTTCTCATTTCATTCTACTTTCACACAACTATCCTAAGGGAAGGTTTCCTCCCCTCTTTTTTACAGTCTACAAATCATAGCTACTGATCTCTAGTTGTAAATAGGATCAGTATGAATACACATCAACAATGTAGGTAACGGTGAATGGGGACAAGAACACTGCAGCCAGATGAAGTATCTCAAATTGCACATGCCCTCTCAAAATCCTCATTTTACAAAATTGACAAGATTCAACAAAACAGTAATTTTCTTCTGAAAAACACAAAGTTGAAAAAGCACATACCTGAAGGATTCTGAACAAATGCCCCAGGATTTTGTGGATGAACTGGTAAAAATTGTTGTCCTTGGCCAAATGCTACTGGTTGAGCAACACCAGTCAAAACCTTTAATAAGAAAAAGGGTGGTTTTAAGAATATCCTTTCTATAGTTTAAGTAAAACTTAAACATTCTAATACATGAAAATATTCATAGCTATTTTAAGGCCAGTTTCTATAATAATAAATATTTTCTAGTGTAACTTAACTGGGTAGTTCATTTCTAGGCTTTCTACAAACAGGAACTAGCTACGTGATCTTACATAAATCACTTTACCTTGCTGGTACTTTCCTTTCCTTTACAAGTAAAAGAAATGACACCCTGTACGTGACATAAGGGTTAGTGAGAAGCAAAGCTGAGACCAGAACTCCTAATTCCCTTCCACAGTTGTCAAAAGTCTGATTTAATTAGCAATCTGAACTCCTTTGTGATTATCCTGCTTGACCATCATACTTTGGGTTACAAAGTACATTACAAAAACATCAAAAGGAATGTTAAAAAATAAATCATGAAACAAGTACAGAGGCATACCAAAATCAAATACTGTATTTGTATTCCAGAGAGAAGGAGGACTTCTACATGATGCTGCCATGTGAATAAATATCCATTTATTAGCCTTATTCACTATACATAATAAAAAAGGAGACCAATTCTTTATAATGCAGTAGCAAGATCAAATAAGTCCCAGTCTAGTATATCTGTCAATCAACATTATCATTTCTCTTAAGAACACACAAGAAAGTAAATCTAGACAGGCCAATTATTTTTTCAAGTCACTGGATAGGAACAGAAAACTACTTTCTATCAACAATGTTTACAGTATGCTTTAAAATTCTTTCATCTTGTTTACTTTTTTTCCATGCAATGTTACTAGCATAAAATGAATGGGTCCTAGTAAGAAAGTATCAGCACCTAAATTTAAAAAGTAAACACAGCCCAGAAAGATTTCCACAGGCAAGCAAAAGGTCATCAGTAAATATCAACTGAATTAATCCCAAATAGTCAGCACATTACTTTAAAATAATTTTAACATGCATTTTAAAACGTATGCAGAACAAGTGCAAAAAAATACCAACAAATTGTACATGTTGAGACGATATAATGAATATATTTGGGAAGCAAGTTTCAAGTTTGCTGTGCTGACACTAATATCAAACAAATGAATCTGACTGGAAAGGTGATAAGAAGCAGGGAAAGAGTAAGAGACTGTAAAGCATGGAAAAGTTGACATTATTTAACTCGGGCTCCAGGAGTTCTTAAAGAGCAATCTAAAAAATTCTTTCAGTTTATTAAAGCTTATTGGAGCTCAACACTTCTATAATGTTGCGGAAGTCTATGAAACACAACTGTATAATAATGTTACCTGCTCTAAAGCCAAAAACAAAAACAAAATCTAAAGGGGAAAGATATGCATGCACGAAAGCAAGGAATATAGGCGAAACCTATCTCTTACAACTCAATTTTGTTGTGAACCTAAAAAAAATACTCTTAAAAAAAAAGTGTGAGTGTGTGTGATAGAAAGAAACAAAAGATTAGATGTGAGAGCTCTCTCTGGATCCTAGAAGAGCTAAAATCAATTTTGGATTAAATTGCAATTTCATTCCACTTCACTAGCACATGCGGTTTTGCAGTATATTAAAAACTTTCCAAGAGAGTAAGCGATCTCCTGGAAACCTTTCTCAATCCTAGAAACATTAAGAACAGTTCACACCTACATAAATTACTTTTAGAGTAACTACAACAGACATACCTGTTGAGATGCCTGAAGATTTCCTACTGTTATTGGACCAGGTAAATTGCCGAAGTTTCCGAATTGAGAATTCTGAAGATTCTTTTCATCAAAATAGTGTCCAGAAGCTCTGTTAAGGGGATTCGAGAAACTCTGGCTTCCAGGACCATGTGGCCCATTAAAATTTGGTCCTTGAGGTGAATCAAATAATTGTTCAGGTCTTTGGAACTGTAGTCCTTGGGATGGTGCATTAAAAGCATTACCAGGTGGATCGTTATATGGCCCAGCCTGATTGAAAGACACTGACTCAAGCCTTTGTGAAGGATGATTGTCAAATCGTGAGCCTTGTAGACCAAGAGGAATATCAAACCTTGATGCTTGCTGGTGTTGTGGACCATCAAATCTTTGAGGTACACCATCAAATCTTGGTTGAACTTGCTGTCCAGGAGGTCCATCAAATCTCTGTGGGCCTGGCTGACCAGTTCTTTCAAATCTAGGACCTGGCTGACCATGTAACCCATCAAATCTTGGCAAAAGTGATGGCTGACCTGGTTGCCCATCAAACCTTAAAGCATGACAACCTTCAAATCTTGGACCACCTTGACCCAAAGGTCCATCAATTCTCAGGCCACCTCCTGGTACAGATGGGCCTTCAAATCTCATTCCACCTCCTTGTTGGACTAGAGGTCCTTCAAACCTGATCCCAACCCCTGGTTGACCATGTGGCCCCTCAAACCTCAGGTTCCCACTAAGTTGATTATGTTGTCCTTCAAACCTCATACCAGCTACTGACTGACCATGGGGGCCCTCAAACCTCATTCCAACTCCCTGCTGTAGCAAAGGACCCTCAAATCTGATTCCACCTGCTGGCTGACCATGGGGTCCATCAAACCTAATTGCTGCCCCTGATGGACCATGACCCCCCTCAAATCTAAGTGCACCTACAGGCTGACCTCGGGGATTATCAAATCTAAGTCCACTCACAGGCTGACCATGAGGTCCCTCAAACCTTAGACCACCTACAGGTTGGCCCCGGTGTCCCTCAAACCTGAGCCCACCCACAGGCTGGCCCCCTGGTCCTTCAAATCTCAAACCACCTGCAGATCCCTCAAACCTCAGACCAGGTGACCCTTCAAACCGAAAACCTCCTCCTCCTCCTTGACCAATTGGTCCCTCAAACCGCAGAGGCGTCCCTACTGGTCCTGGAGGACCTTCAAATCTCAAAGGACACCCACCTCCTAACTGACCTTGTGGTCCTTCAAATCGCAAAGGGCCACCTCCCCCCATTTGTCCTGGTGACCCATCAAACCGAAGAGAACCTGGTGCAGGAGGTCCATCAATTCTAGGGCTTAATTTATTAGGTCCTTCAAAAATCATCTTGGTTGGGCCATCTCTTGTTACTGATGGCCTACCAGGTCCATCAAATAATGGTCTGTCTTCAGCTAAAGCTGTAAGGCGCTGATTTGTATCACGGCCGGCAAATCTTGAAGCTGGACTATCTACAAATGGTTTATCTGAATCTTCATATCTAGGACGTTTAAGTGGAAAACGATCATTGAATGGTGACCTCTGCTCTTCTCGTACACCTTTTAAAAAGAAGAAAAAGTTATTTTTCCTAAATCTAAATTTATAACAATTACCTTTAAAACTTCTTTCTGTATTCATGTAAGTATTTATCGAAAAATATACATAGCTATTTCACTTTATTAGATGGCAGGGACGAGACAGACAGCAGCAGCAAAGAGGATGCCCACAATAGTCAGAAACACCTGGGCAAAAAAATCCCCATTCTGTCAACTTACTGTTTATTTGACTTTGAGAGCAAGTTATTTAACCTCTCTGGTCTTGATTCCTGTCTATGAAGTGGGGATAATGTATATTTCATTTAGTTGTGATGATTAAATCGGATTAGATATTCAAAGAACCTAGTAAGTACCTAACATAGGCTCAGCCTTAGAAATATTAGCTCCCTTCCCTTCCCTTTGAGGGAAAAACAATGAAACAAAACAAAGTGAAAAAAAAAAACCGGAAGGGTGAACAAAAATCCATCCCCACTTAGCTGGTTCATTTTCCCTTCACTGCTGTGATTCAATAGGTATAATCTGATTTAACTTTTTCTACCTTTAGCAGAGACTTGCTCGTCATGTCTTCTCCGGCCCTCATGGGGTGAAAGATTCTCAGCATAAGTACGACTCCCAGAAATAGGAGAAAGACGTCTTGCTCTTTCACTAAATTGTTCTTTTCTGTCAAACTGTGCTCCACTATTCCTACTTGCATGTTTACTTTTGGATGGCTCACATTCTATTCCAGACAACAAGGCATCAGTCAAAGGGTAGTCAAAAATATCGGGATCTAAGAGATCAAGTCTTGGAAATGAATGCTGAACCTGTGTCCTTTTCAGTTTTGCTTTATGTTCATAGTAGGTTAATTCAGCATCAGATAAGAGAGGTTTCTTTTTTAATCCACCTTTATTTTCTTCTGTAGGACTATCCCGTACATTGCATCTATGTTTACCTTCTTGATACTGAAATAGCTGTCGAATTTGATGCACAACAACAAGGAAGTCATCCTGTGTAATTTCACCAGATGCTAAACGTTCACTCGTCTGCATAGGGATGATAAAAGGAAAGCAAGCATTTTAAACATAAATATAAAAATTACTTACAAAAAAACTTAAACAAAGGAAAATGATGATTAAATGAGATCATTGTAACTACCTTTTGAAGTAATTCTCTTTTGCTTGCAAGAGTTAATTCTTTAGGAATCTGAAGATTGGCATCTACACTTAATCGATGCTGCTGCTTTGGGGCTCGAGGTGACAAGATTCCTTTTGCACTTGACCAGCTTTCCCTATGCCTTAGATGAGGAGATTTACTATGTTCATCACCTTGCTGTAAGCTGAAACCATAAAAGCAGTGTGTTACTTCATAAACTTCTTAAATACTCAGGACTATATTTAAGGATCCCTTTAAAAGGATATTGTTTAAATGAATATATAACCATAAATGTAATTAAATCATTAAGAGCATAAGATCTGAAGTCAGGAAAATCAGATATGAATTCTGATTCTTGCATGTCCTGGATGTGCAGCCTTAGGTAGATTAGTTAACCTTTCTACACTTCAGTTTCCTTATCTGTAAAATAGGAATAATAATGGTATTTAAACCCACAGGGTTGTAAGAATTAAATGGGAAAATAAAACACTAATTACGGCACCCCATAAACATTAGCCAACGTTTTCTAATGAACATTGTATTCCTAATTGTACGTATTCTTTTACTTGATTAAAAATAAAATTAACATCTTACCTTTTATTTTCTTCCCAACCAGATTTCCATCTTTTGGCCGACTTGGAACTTTGCCAGTTTTCTACATTCTCCTTTGGTTCAGTGCCTGACTTTGTAGAATGCTGATTTGCAGTTTCTTGTGGTCGTTCCTCTTCAGTCTTTTTCATTCGCCTTGGATCTCGAACATCCTGCTTCGTACTTCTCTTAGTATTTCTTTCCTCCCTGGAAGGTAATGGAAACTCTTCCATATGTGACTGCTTAACTCCTGATTGGCGAATTTTTCCAGCTTTGGGTGTTAAAGTTGGAGACATACTCCTTTGCCTCCGCTTCGGTGACCGCCTGTCTCTTCTCTTTGGAGAATGTATAATTGGTGATCGAGACTTAGGTGATCTCGATCTTGAGCGCTTTCTCGTACTCGATCTCCCTGGTTTTGTCCCCTGTTTTTCAGGTTCTTCTGTTACCGTGTCCTGTTTTTGTACAATGCCATTTATAATTTTATTTCTACTTCCAATTAGTCTGTGTTCAGATGATTTCATGTGCTCATCTTTATCCTTTTTTTCTGCAGTTTTTCTTTTCTCTTTTACATCATCATCTTTGTTATCAGTCTTATCCTGCAGATGTTTTTTTAATCTTGGATCTCTTTTGCTCATATCAGATACCCTTGCACTTTCAGATTCTTGATTTTTCAAGTCTTTTGTGTGGGACAACTTGTTTTTCAATGGTGATGGTGATTTAGATTTAGATTTAGATTTTGAATCCAACTGGTCAAGTTCTTTCTTGGTTATTTTTTCACCTGATTTACTTTTTTCTTGCTTGGATGAATTTAATTTTTCAGACGGTACAGTTTTACTTGTCTTAATATCAGATTGGTTCAATGTGTTCATTAGGAAATCTTTCCTGTGACTTTGATCTTTTCCATGAGAAGACTGTTGACCCATTCTATTAAGACGGGGATCCCGGTTAGTTCCTTTCAGATCCTGAATTTGTAAGGATGGACCTGGACGGCTTTTTTCAGGTTGCACAGGAACCTGATGGGGAGCTTTAACTGCCATAGGGGGAATTTGTGGAACATGCAATTTAGATGGTGCAGATCCAGGACCTAAGTTGGCTGTCTCTTGCTGAACACTAAGTGAAACTGCCTGAAATACAAAAGTAAATGTTCAAGTTAATATTGAAAAGACTATTTGAAAAAAACTAAAAGTGAATTTTATTTAGTCAATAAATTCATTTGTTCAGTATTTTACATTATATGCTTCTAGTGTTTAAGTGGTGATTAAAATAAAAAAGTATGTACTTATGTGGCCTGTTACTTATCCTTTAATTTGGAGTTTTACAACATAACCTCTAAGTAGGATAAAAAAAAAATCCTCCTCCATCATAATTATTCAATATTCGAAGCCAGACTGCTACTAAGAAACTGCTGATTCACTCTATCCATACAAGAGTCAAGTCCAGCTAAACTCTGTCACAAAATTTAGCACCTCCCAAAGCAGCATTGGTTAACAAGTAAGTTCAGATGTTAAGTTAAATAACTCAGTACCTAAAGTCATCCATGCATAGAAATCTTTCCTGGCCTCCTTAAATTTTGTGATGACTTTTTTGAAGGCTTCTAGGAACCCAATTTCTGTTTATGAAGTGTAAGCTGGCCAAACACTGAAGACAATGCAAACTTATTCACAACATACCAGCCATCCTGAGTATTAAAATTCACAGGTAAAACTGTTAACAAATCTTTCTTATCGTGCTTTCTTATCGCAATCTACAAAACTACTTGAAAGGAAGTGATGTACAGTTAATAATAAAGGGAGTTCTACAATAAAGATAGAAAATGTGGTCTAATATACCATAATCTGAAAAGGGAAAATATTAAAACATATTAAGTTTCAAATACTAAATACTACTATATACTAAATTTTAAATACTAAACAATTCTCTATCAGAATACAGAATTAAAATGACAAATCTCCTCTACTTACCAGTTGTGCCTTCGCTTGCTCTAGCTCCAGCTCCAGCTTTTTCTGCTGAAGTTCTAACAACTGCTTTTGTTTGGCCAGCAACTGCTGCCTTATTAGTTGTTCTTGGGTAAGATTTTTTTGTATATCAGGAACAATTGGAGGAGTAGAGATGCTAGGGGAATTGACCACTGTGCCAGGTGTTGAAGGCTCTTCGGGCTATAAGAAAAAGTAATTCGTTAAAGAAAATACAGGTATAAAGGAAACTGAGGAGAAACAAAATCATCAGCTTATCTTTTGAAACACACTATCCATGATCTCAAATAGGTAAAAAACATGATTAAAAAGCATGGTCAAAGTAGCAAAATTTTCAAGAATTTAAAACCAAAATAAATGCATTATGTAATACCTAAACAAGAACACATTTTTAAATATACTGTGAATCTGAGAAGTGAAAAAGTTGTTTAACTACAATGATTCAGCACAAGATACTCTTGGTATTTCTTTCAGGCAGAAATTTTAGAGAAGTCAAAATCTGACACTTAAATTATTAAATACCATTCACATTAAAACTTACCGATTTATTTAAAAACTTAGGATTCACATGGATACTAGAAGTATTCACATTGGGGGGCAGAGGTTTAATAGGCCAAGCAGGATCTAACGAATTGACTCTGACATCCAGGGCATAAAGTTTCTTCAAAGGGAATATTTCATCCCATGTGGAACGTAATTTAAATAAACTTTTTCTAGTATTTTCATCCACCTAGAACAACAGAACAATTCTATGGCTTGTTACGTTACTATAGAATGTTTTATATATCAAGTACATAGCTGTATAAATCAGTTCTTCACATATAGCAGTTCACTGCTCAGTCTACATGCAAATAACAGTAATAATTTAAAAGCATACTTGGTTTACAAATGTAAAGTTAATAATTTCACCCTCAAAACATTACAAAAATTGTCACCTAATCATGAAAACAAATCTGCATTTTTAAAAGTATAAAATGTTTCCCAATTTTAGGCTTCATGTAATATCCCAATGTTTGTTACTTTGGACAAAAATGTAAAGCTACCAGAAATTAGTTTACCTGGTGGCTAAAATGTTCTAAATTACTTACATGGTAGTACAAACTATCTCACTAATCAACCTTCTGTTATCTGTGGCATGGAAGTCATCTTAATAACTGAAATTCACAAGCTCTTACCCCACCGGTGAGCATTAGTTTCATATAACTTATCCATTAGGGACAGAGTTTTTTTTAATTAGCCACCAGAGAAACCTAGTACTTAGGAAACTGAATTAGATTTTAACTTTAGGATAATAGAGCCTTGATTATGTTCAAGTAGTTATACAATAATTTACTACAAAGTCATTTTCATCAACTGTAATGGTAAGCCCCAATTAGATTCAGTGAGGTGTTCAACCAAACACCCAACTGAATGTGAACACAGTGAAACTGAAACTAAGAAGTTGGTTTAAAGCCCCAATTTCCAGAATGAAGACTTTTCCCCAAACTATAGCCTTAAGAAGTATTTAGCAAATATCTTCAATACACTATTAACAAACTCCTTAATTGAAAATACAGCATTCCAAATTTCTTCTGGATATACTTACTTAGCAGTATTTCTTAAGAACTAAATGGGAAAAGAATAAAACAGTACCTATACATTTTCTGTTCTAATAAACAAGTAAAATCTGATACCGTATGTTCTTTCAAAATAATCCCAGTGCTCCAAGTCTGACAACTGTGCTCTCCAAGATACAACAGGTACACCCACTAAAACATAAAACTACCAGCAAATTTTCATGTCAGGAAAAATATCTTTAAGCCGAAATATCTTTCAAAAGCTTTTTGCTCAGTTATGAAAAACTCTGACACGAAGAACATTACTTCAGCAAACCCTATCTTCCTCCACATTAAACACTGTATTAACCAAACTACCAGATACAATGTATGGAAGGAATTACAATCTCCAGGCATAGAAACAAACAAGGCTTTCTTCCAAATACCTAGAGGGATAAGGAAGTATTTTCAAAATAACCTTAAGCAATTAACTAGTTCACCATTCACACATACCTACAATGTTCACATAAAACACACATATGAACAAAGTAACGAAAACACTTCCAGGAAAAAACAACTCACAAAAGCCTCAGGCATCAATCACAGGTTGAGAAACAATAGAGGATAACACTACCCCTCCCCACCCTGTCCCCCCAGATAAGAATAGTCAACATCCTAACATCAGAAACCTAAATACCGATATTTGAAGCATTCTTGATAGCTTCAAATCTTTTTACACCACATTCCAGTGATGGAACAGCTCTTCAAATACACAAACTAATCAAATAATCCTAAAAGCAAACTCATCTATTTCTGGACATTGTTAAAACCCTTAGAATCTGCTTGAAAAATGTAACATAAACCACTAACTTAAGCATGGTACTTGATACATGTCCAAGAGAATAAAACATTTCACCACCCAAGAAAACCCAACACAAAGACAAGTATTTATTTAGTCAGGAACACATTTTTTAAAAATTCAAAATATTTCTAAATGCATATATACCTTTTCAAACACACAAATAAATGTTGCAACTAGATTTTTAGTAAAGGCAGTGAGATACTCTCTTCCAACGTTTTTCACGATAGAATCCATAAGGTACATAACGGGAAGCTTCTCTGAGGAAGGAGCCTGAAGTAATAAAAAGAAACTGAGAAGTTTAGTATAATGAATTATAACCAGAGAGTTACTTTCTAAAGTGAGTTTTTAAACCTACAATACAGACCTCTACTTTCGTTGATACTAAAGATTTTTGATTAATCTTTATGAGACTTAAGTGTTCAATCAAGTTCTCATCTTTCAATGACTTTTAGTGGAGTACACAAAATAAACTCAGAATTACCAGACACAAAAACTGTAATCTCTGGCACACTCATTTAACACTCAATGGAATTTCAGATTCATATGGCAAAAAGACCTGTGTTTTAAGTGAAAAAAGGGAATTATTTTCTGCAATCCAAGTGTACATTTTGTGACCAGTACTAATTTAGAATGGTGTACCTAGACTTAATGTAGCAGTTTTCAAAGTTCTGGCAGAAACCCTAATTTCCACAGGCTTATTTTATATGTTAAAATCTATGACACTTCTGTTACCTGTAACATCATTAGGATTACTTCTCTATAACCCAATGAACAAAGAAATCAAGTATACTTCACAGATGAAGTTAATGGCAAAAATCTTTTAAACTTGCACATGAACATGCAGGAAGATGCAAGTTGTTACTGATAACAAGAAAAACTGGATGGAATAGCCGCTGAGTCATGTAAATCAGGTTGAACTTGACTCTGGAAACCAGGATTTGTTCTGAAGATTTTCTTCACAGCACCGATTCTCCGTTGAGACATTTCTCCCCTGACATGCACAAACCAGGGATTCTAAATTTGTGCAATATCAGTATGGTGATGCTGACACAGGTGGCCCTTTCCAAAGCAAAGCAACGTTGCCCCAGTTCAACTGCAATGCCTACCCATCACTGGCTTTTAGAGGCACAGCAAGTTTCCAGAAAGCATCAGCAGGTTCACATACTTGTTGAGGAGCAGTAAGACACACCACATAAACTGTTAACTCCAACTCCACAGGAGAACCCAAGACTTAAAAAAAAAAAAAGAAAAAAGGCCCAAATACCACCCATCCCATGTGTATAGGAGTCATAACCCTGAACATTTACCCATAGCTACCTGTAGCTAGGGTAGGTTCACAGTTCTGCAGTATACAATGCCACCATATTTCACAAAACCAATCGCCCATACAAGTGTGTGGAAGTGCTCTTGCTTCTGTTAAAACCTTTACAACCAGTTGGCTAAGGGAACCTTTGAATAACTTTGAAAGTTTTCTTTCACAGTACTATCTAATAAAATGGTTCACAAGGCCACTGTATGTGGGTAATCTATTAAGTTTATCAACACGTCAAATGCTTTATTGCTGTGTCTTTCTCTTACCATGTCATGTTTCATACCATTTTAGTCGTTGTACTCATGAAGATAAACAGGCTCTCTTTAAAACCAAAATCTGTTCAGTACGCTCATTGTACAAATTTCTGTTCAGTACACTTATTGTACAATTAAATGAATTCTTATATGTAATATTTTCCTGCTACTACTGCTTCATGGAGGAATTCAAATTAGGTGTGAATCCCTAAGTTTAGTAATACTGAGATGCCAGAGAATAAGGACACAAACATTTATCTCCAGAAACACAAAACCAAGCCAGTTTGCTACCAAATGACAGAAAATCCCTCCCCTCACCCTCAACCCAACCCTGATTATTTCCCCAAAGTGACTTAAACATCTTTTCCTCAATCTGGCTTTAAGAAAATAACCAGGAACGTGTGCCATAAAAATTTCAGCTGTCTTTTACCAGCAAATGGTCCCTCTATTTTCACCGCTCAGTGTAGCCATACACAAATACAAGTTTTAATGTGGTCACATATTCAGCATTTAGTTTTTCACTTCATGAAGGTCTTCTGGATCCATTAAAAAACAGCAAGGAAACTTCTGAGTGACACCCTGAATAGCTAAATAATAGGCTCTGTGGAGTATTAGTAACCCCAAAAATACAATCAATTTTAAAAATCAATGTTATTTCTTTAAATGCAAGTGCAGTTTCAGTTTCTCAAAAAGGAAGTCACAATGTCAAGTTAAGCCTTCAACAAGGCAAAAACTAAGTTTTTACATCCAACATGTTTGTGGTATCAATTAAAAAAAAGTTGAGTATGAGGAATGCTTCCTTTTCAAATATCATAAAGAATAGCTGTTTCACACAGACATTCAGAGGAAAATGAATGAAAACTTGTATTTTAGCTGTCAGACTTAGCATGACAAACTTGTTGGGGACCTTAAAAAAAAAAGCCTTACTTTTTGTCCTTTAAAGAATGAAAGGACCACCTGAAACCGTGTATCTTGTGAACAGATTTACCCAAAGAGTGGATGGAACCTAAAGAATGAACCCAAGTCACTTAAAGACTTTTGTTTAAAACACACAACCACGTAGATAAAAATAAGTCTCGGAAACAGATTCTACACCTTACAAAGGTAAATAAAAAAGACAAGTACATATTTTATATGTTTTATTCACAAATTTTATAATACCAGTCACACATTTCAAAACCATTTATTAGAGTCAGACCACTCAGTTTTACACTAGACAGAAAACGCCTCTAAACAGTATATTGGTGGTTGTTGTTAAAGTGGCCTTTTAAAAGGGGTTCACTCTGCTAAAAGGAGGCTCATCCTGATAATTTCAATCGCTAACAACTAGAAAAAGTTGTAAACCGTAAGTACAGCTTGAAAAATAACTTAAAACGTAATACTGGGAAGCTATTAAAACTCATTACGATAACTAAGTTTAACAGTAACTTTACTTAAGTAACATCGCTCCCACATGAATCCACAGAACAGGAGGACTACAGGGAAATATAGGGTGGTAGAGGACCACTTTTGTCAGGGGTGAAGAAAAAAGCACGTCTTCGCTACCAGGGAAGGGAAGAAAAAAAGAGAAAAGGAAGAGGAGGAGGGACTGAACTTTTCAAAAAAAAAAAAAAACTACAAGTACTTGTTACCCAGAGGGCCAGCTCTCCACCTACAGGTTGGATAAGATCTCCCTCCCCCACCACCCAAACCCCACCCTCAACCCCAATTTCCCGTATTTGGGGGGCAAATTAGACCCTCTGATGGGAGAATAAAGTTTGATCTAGCCGCCCCCACCCCAAAATGGGGCTGACGGGTGTGAGCAGCTGCCTGGCTGGCAGGGAATGATATCTCCTCGCTTCCCTTTCGCATCATGTGCTTTTCAGGCGCCATGTTGGGCTCCTAACAGGCGGCTGCTCCACTCGGGGCCAAGTCCCTATTCCCACCCACCAACAGCTCGCTCCCAGGTCCCCCTTCACCTCCTTCCAACCCACAGAGCACAATTACCCAAAAGGGTATACTGGGCGGGGGCGCACGGGGGGTAATGGGAGAACCACTCCCCACCTTCCCGGGGCGGGGGGGGGGGGCAAACGGCTTTAACTCTTACTTCCCCACACCACAAACTGCCTTTAAGTCTCCCCCTCCCCAAAGGGCTATGTTCAAAGCGTGTGTGTCGGGATTTACAACGCGGTGGCCTAAATAGGGAGTTGGGAAGCGGAAGTGGGACTCCACCCTTTATCCTCCCACTCCTCCCCCCGAGAGGCCCACGCTCGAAGCCTAGGCCAAAGACCGAGCCTGAGTTGGAGGGGGAGGGTTGGAGAGGAGGAACACTGTCCCCCTTTGGACGGAAGCGAGACCTGGGATGAGGCTGACACTAAAATCAGGGAGTATTAGAAGAATAGGAGGCTGCGGGGTGTATAAAAACCTTGGCGGTTTGGGCCTCGATGAGAGAGACGATCTCCTTGGCGAAGGGCAGGTTCTCCTCGGCTAGAATGGTCAGCATATTGATGTGCGGTTTGCTATTGAAGGTCAGGTCTTCGAGTGATGACTGATAATCCCGACAGGCGTCCTCCCGGGCCCCCGCAGTACCGGCCTCGGCCGGCGTCTGCTCTGACATTGCGCCGCGGCCCCCCTCCGAGGTCCGCCGCAGCTGAAGCTGAAGCCGCTCTCGGTACCCCGCCTCCCTTCCGACTCCTCTTCCTCTCCCAGGGTCTCTCGCGGCTCCGCTTCACCACATGCTGACCGCGGAGGGGGGTTGGGGGACGACACAGGGGGAACCTCGGGTATGAAACGCCGCCGTCTCACGGGTGATCTCCGACCACTTCCAGCCGCCACAGAAGCTTCTTTCTCCACAGACACAAAATGGCGGCGGTAGTAGCGGCTCCAGCTCCGAAAATGTCTGTGTTCCCAACCGCTGCGTCGTGCGAAATGAGCTAGGGGAGGGGAAATGTGCGGTAAAAGGGCGGGGCCGTTGACAAACCCAGACGTGATTGGCTCACCCGGCAACGTCACAAGCCCCGCCCCCGGTCCTTCCGCAGGACATCCTGGTCCCGCCTTCTTCTACAGGCCGTACCCTGGTTTTCGCAACACCTACGGCCCCGAGGTGCGGTGGAAAAGACGGCCGCTCTCATTGGCCGATTCATAAGGGACTGTTCGGTCATATGTTGCCATAACAACCCACTCAGGGAGGCCAATAGACCTGGGGGAGGCTCTTCCCGAAACTGAACCCAACCAGTCTAAGGGGAAAGCGTAGTTGTCCCTTCGTCTTCCCTCCCTCCGCCGTCCCCTAGCCACTGAGCGACTCCGTCAATCATCCTCCCCACTCCTGCCCCGCGGTGGGGGCGGAGTGGGTGGGAGTGTTAAGGGGAGCCTAGGCTTCGGCCCGCCCCACCCCCCTCGCCGCTGGCGTCTCAGGTGCTCCCGAGAGCCTGGGCGGGTCCTGCCGCCGAGACCAACAGTCCCTCCCGGAACTGAGACTTGGAGGGAGGTGCTAAATTTACCCGGAACTTCGGGGAGAGTCGCTTGAGAGAGGACTCATGCGCGATACTTCCCACATCCATAAACAAACACTTCGCCTGGCTTTCCGTAGTTGAATCCCCAGGAAATTGCTTTTGCATCGAGGACGCGCGTAAATGGTTTTTTTGCTGGGATTTAGGGAGTAGGCTTTGATCTCTACGCAGGGTTTTTCACAACAGCCACACCCAATCCCCAACCTAATAGCTCCTCTCACGATATCTGCACTTTGAAACGGTCTTAGAATACTCCATTTGGGGCATTAAAGAAAAAAATACGTATGCATATGCAAGGCTCCTTCCCCCAGACGTCTGAAATCCTATTTAGAACTAAAAATGATGCTCTCAAAACACAAAGCAAATAGTTTTGCGTGGAACTGCAGCATATAGCACGATGAAAGAATATTTTTTTAATTAAGTAGAGATAGTAACCTAAATGTAAGTTTAAAAAAAAATAAGTTGTAATTACATGAAATTTGCTTCACCATAGTCCTCCTGAGGTTAAGACTCTGTGAAGATACTTTGTTGCTCCCCCGAGGAGATAGCTCTCAAATGAAGTAATTCCTTTATTTGTACCATACAAAATAACATTTTCATTTATTTTCGTTTTGGTTTGATTTCCTAGCTTTGATGAGATACTGCTGATATGCAACAACTTCATAAAGTGAATAAATTTTTACATAGTTTTCTTTTTTTTGAACATTGTATCGCATGTGAATGAAAAGTTAGATCTGGGGAGGAGACGTGTCCTCATTTGAAGCTAAGAAATATTGTTGAGTAGTTATTGATGTCAATAATCTCATTTCACTGTTAGAGTGGTGATATTTAGATATAATAGACATAATTAAAATTAAGGAACTTTCAAAGTTCCTATTTTCTAGAGGGAAATGTCCAGAGTAAAATATCTCTGTAATAGTTTTTCTTATATTTTTTAAGGTGAATTTAGTTATTAAACTTGGAGTTATAGAAAATAATGTGCCTTTCATCTTTAAATAATCTTTTAACAACAAACTTTTTAAAAATAAAAGTTTTCAAAGTTCTGATTTGCTTTCTACTGTGATGTTTCCCCCTAGCTACCCACAGAATAAACAGTATGTGCTTGGACTATAAATCAACAAATGTATGTACCCACAAAAGACACTGAAAACTTAGAGTGCCATAGCTACTTTTTTTTCTTTTTAAATTTTTTAAATGTAGTACCAAAAACAAACAAAAAAAAGTGCCATAACATTCTTATTCAAATCATATGCTATGTGTATGGCGATTGCTGAAACTGCTAAACATGGAGCTCCCATACGACCCAGCAATACCACTTTTGGGAATTTACCCAAAGGACACAAAAACACTAATTTGAAAGGATACATGCACCCATATGTTCATTGCGGCACTATTCACAATAGCAAAGGTATGGAAGCAACCCAAATGTCCAAAAATAGATGACTGGATCAAGAAGATGTGGTACATATACACAATGGAATACTATTCATCATGGAAAAAAGATAAACACATGCAATTTGCAGTGACATGGATGGAATTAGAGGGAATCATACTCAGTGAAATAAGCCAGAAAGAAAAAGAAAAATATCAAATGGTTTCACTTATAGCAGGACTATAGGGAGGCCGGGTGGGAGAGAGACACTCAGCGGTGGGAGGGGCGGAGGGGAGAGTAAGGGCACAAAATGGAAGAGAGGAGAATACAGGGGACCATGGAAATGGATCACGGGTGAATTGGTGGTGGGTTGCCTAAGGGGAATACAAAATGTAAAAGACATAAATAACAATAAAAAAAATCAAATGCTATGGTATAAGAATTTTTTTTTCTTTAAATCCTCAGCACAGACCACAAATGAATATGTATTTTTAAATTTAAAATTTTTCCATGATCATTTCAGTGTCAGTTCTCTTGTGGGTATATGCAACTAATACTGCATATGCACTCTTTGCAACAACAATAAGCCCCAGTTATCTATTCCAACTTTATAATAGGTGCAATAGTAAATGTGATAGACCCCCAGCTGAGCCTTCATGGGAGTGATAGTCCACTTATAGTCTCGTGGAATAATTTTTTTTTTAAAAAAGTATAACATCTGACCATGAAACGGTATCCCAGAGTTATTTTTTATATATGTGTATGAATTTTATTTTTATTTTCTTCGCATAGAAAAACTGGGGTGTAGGCCAGAGGTGCAGGGGGTGAGAGGATTCACCAGAGACAGAGTGGGTGTAGCTGATGATGGCGGGGGCGGGTGTGAAGACCAAGCAGCACTCAGAAACACAGTGAGCACTGGAAAGTTTATTTACGCCAGCAGACCCAAGGGAGTAACCTCCAAAAACTTGGGCCCTGAACAAAGAAAGCAGGGGGAGTTTATACAGAGTTGCTCAAAGAAAGGCTTAACTTTAAAGGGGAGGAGTCTGTTTTCAGGCAGGGGCCCAATGAGAGCACTCACCGGCCCATCCGCACTAACCGGTGGCAGAGATAAGGTAAATTTAGCATAAGCTAACAGCAATTAGGAATTACAATAGAGACCCTGCCCCGGACAGTAAATCTCAAAACATCCTTCTGGCAATAGAGACCTCTGTCTCAGGCAATAAATCTCAACAGACACCTCCAGCCTACAAAGAAGAACCCCCACCTCCCAGGCCCTAGGCACGCAAAAGAATTCTTTTCAAAGCTTTTCTAACAGGTCTTGTCAGTAATTCGCAGGCATGGATCTTGTCAGTAATGTACAGGCAAGAGTGATTTATAATCTGGGATCTTTCCTTGGTATGTAGGCTAAGTTTAGCCAAGAGTGATTTACAAGCTGGAGTCTTATCACTTTTGTCCTTGGTCACCAAGGCTTTCCTAGTTTTCAAACTCCTGGTTCATGGGAAGCAAAACAGGCAGATTCACTGAAATACACTGCTAAGGTGAGCTGCTGGCGAGACAGGAGAGTTCTGCTCTGCCATATGTAGGGATTGAACTCAGGCCATAGTGGTGGTAGTGCAGAGAATTAACCCCTAGCCCACCAAGGAAAGAGAGGCCCCTCAGAGTTATTTTCAAAAATCTGGCCTGTTGATTATTGCATTTTCCCAGAAGATAAAACCTTCCCTTTATTTTCTATGTTTATTTTCCTACATTGTTCTTTCCCTTTTTTCTTTTTGAGAAAAATAATTCTCCTTCCTTACAGAACAACTTAATTCTTCCTCCAAAACCTCTGCCCAAAGGATACAAAAGCACTAATCTGAAAGGATACATGCACCCGTATGTTCATTGCAGCACTATTCACAATAGCAAAGGTATGGAAGCAACCCACATGTCCAAAAATAGATGATTGGATTAAGAAGATGTGGTACATATACACAATGGAATACTATTCAGCATGGAAAGAAGATAAACACATGCAATTTGCAGCGACATGGATGGAATTAGAGGGAATCATACTCAGTGAAATAAGCCAGAAAGAAAGAGAAAAATATCGAATGGTTTCACTTATAACAGGACTATAGGGAGGCCTGGTGGGAGAGAGACAATCAGTGGGGGGAG
>PVIJ01013743.1:20855-43893 GCA_004024925.1 Scalopus aquaticus | reverse complement strand
CAAAAAAAAAAAAAAGCCACCAATCTGAAATAGTGAGACTAATTTTCATAATTAACAATATAGCAAGAATAACAACACATATCTAATATACTCTACCTTGGTATGATTCAAAGCCATTATGTATAGAGTAGAAATAATATCGTTGAGGAATTTTCTTATTTTTCTCCATAGTACTTTTTGAATGCTGTGAAAAATAGCTAGTAATTTAGAACACATTCTGAAAAGGAGAGTTACTCTTCATGCCGTATTGTTCATAAAGATAGGGATTAAAATTGTGTTCTTTAGATATGTTCAGTCTTATGTTCATTCCTGGATCCACTACTTTGATGAATATTGATTCTTACTTTAAGGTATTTGGAGTATTAGAAACCACATATGTAATTAAAAATGTCATTAGGTTTCCTGGGTTCTGAAATCAAGTCTACCCCACCAGATGTATAACTTTGAGAATGTGCCCTGACTTGTCTTTTTTAAATTTTCTGATTTATAAAAATTAAACGATAAATCTAGTTCTTTCATTGACTTATAAAAATGAAATATTAAAAACTTGTATTTATTTGAGAACCTAGCCAAAGGAAACCCTCAGCAAGTATAAACCAATTGGGGTATGTTCTAATTTTCAGGTAAAATTCATAGAAGTGTTATTTCTTTCATTTTCTATAGTTTCATTTATTATTGAGCATTTGCTTTGATAAAGAGTAGACAATTGTTGGTAAACTCAATAATTTCAGTAGGGACAAATTTCTAATTTGTCTGAAGCTGGAGAGTGTTGCTGAAATAATTCACTCAGTATTTTCCTTTTAAAAATATCTTCTATTTCTTCTCTAATAAGATGAATTAATTTTCTCTGCCCAATCCCTCTCTTTTTAGTCACCAGCTAAACAAACTCTTCACCAAAATCTCAAGAGAATCCTTCATGTTCCTTGGTCTCAATTACTGCTTCACTCATTGTCCTTATTGTACAGGCCCATTTAGATTTAAAAACCTCGCCTAACCATTGCTCTTCTCCCACTTTAGCAGCGTGAAGGATTCATTGCTTCTCTAAGATTTTTGTATTCCCTCCAGGTTATAACGCAGGAATTGATATTCAAGTTAACGTTGTTTCAGAACTATCTAAGCCTACTGTATGTGGAACAAACATGGAGACCCTTCATAGACAACTACCTATACCTAACCCTGTTACTTATATCTGTCTTTGGAGTTAAAAAGTCCTCTTTTCTGGGAAAAAAAATTGCTTTCTCTTCTCATTGTGGTCAGTGAAAAAATTTATATGATAGACATGTTTTTACCAATTTTATTTTAATTGTTGTGGAAACTCTTCTGGGAAGTAAAATGGGTATATCTCTAAGTTTTCCTTCTCAGTAAATGGCAACCTTAGTTTTCCTGTTGTCCGAATTAAAACTCTTGGATTTATTATATACTTCTTTCCATTTTTTCACTTTTTAAAAATCCAATCCACTAACACGTATTTTCTGTTTTTTTTTTTCATTCTAAATTATATCCAGAATTTAACCACTTCACAACGTTCTACCTCTAATTTCTATCCATTTCTAGAGTCACTGTAATGTTTTTTGAACTGTTACTCTTGCCCCATATTTATTGAATTACCTATCCATAGTGCTATTCAGAGCACAATCAAATCAAGTAATCTACTGGCTAAAACTCCTTCAGTGGCTTCATGCTTTCTTAAAAACTAAAAAAAAAAAATTTTTCTTTACCAATACTTTTACATTTCCTACCCAGTAAACTCTCCCCTTTTCCTATTCAAGTCACACTGGCTTGTTTCTTTATAAACAAGCCAAACAGGCTCTCACCAATAGTTTTTTGCACTTATTGCTGGAAATGTATTCCCCTAAATATCTGTGAGTTTCACCCCTCACTTCTTTGACAACTCTACTTAAAAGCCACCTTATCAAAAAGTTTGCTTTATTATATTTTACAAAACAGAACTTCTTACCATATTTTTCATCCACTTATATACCTTTTCTTTTCTTCATAATGCCTTCTATCTCATTAATATGCTATATAATATGTTACTCACTATTGTATTTCTTCCAACAGGAAAGTTCTCATAGAGAAAATATGTCTGTTTACTGACTGCTACAGCTACCTTAAGTAGAAGAGGCACTTTTTAGGTTCCTAGAAAATATTTTTTTAAGGAATAAACTACTCCCTGAAGTTTCTACCTCTTTATTTTCAAAATCACTTTTCTAATTCTATATGCATCACAAAGTTTTTTCTTATAAAAAGTTGACTGAGTTCCTAAAAATAACCAAAAAAATCTTAATTTTAAGGATATATCAGAGTGTAAAGAAAGTTTTAGAAGTTCTGATTACATTAACTTTTAATTTCAATGAGAATTTCCCCTGGATTTATCATAATCTGAACTTAAAACTAGTGCTAACTCAATAATGGCATCTTTTTTATGGTTTCCCATTCCTGGGGCAAATAAATTACCTTGAGCCAATATAGTACCTCTAGACCACATTGAAATGTGTGAAGGGCAATGTGAAAATATACGCTAGAACAAAATTTCTTTCTGTATGCTGAGAAGAATACAAAAGACTCAGAAGATCCTTTCCCTCTTTACATGAGAAAAAAATCCAACATATAAGGTCAGCTTTCTACTGATGGGTTGATTGAAAGAATTACAGTCAACTAGAATCCCAACCTCTTGGATTTAAGTAAAAATGAATCTTTGATGTGGTAGACTTTTGAGATTAAAATATTTTTCCTTTGGGCTTCCCTGGTGGTGCAGCAGTTAGGCGCTGTGCAGCAGCAGTGTCTGGAGTTAGACGCCCGGCAGGGGAGATTTGGCAGGGGAGATTCCCACATGGTGTGGCAGACCTCTCCTGCCTCACCTGCTGCTCCCCTCAGCAGTGTGTTTCCATCTATCTGCCTGTTCTGCTCCCCCACTCTGTCTCTGGTGAACCCTCTCGCCGCCCCATGCCTCTGGTCTGTACCCCAGCTTGTATGCATAAATAAATCTTTAAATTATTTTTCCCCTTTGCTTGTATTCTCCCTGAGCACCCTCACCCCACTTTGATTTTATGTAGTACATAATACCTTTAAAGATAATGACGTATGTTCATTCATATGGAAGATTGATCATGATTGGCTGGAAATCAGCATATTTTAAAACATAAAAGTCCACTACTTAAAATATCTAGTCAAAAGAAATACTGGCACTGTCACTACACTCAGTAATTATCGGACATTTGAGTATAAAATCGACATATAGAGAAAAATGAAGATAGATGAAAATTTCCTGGTGTTCTGTTTCATTAATAGAGCTCATCCTTTGCTTTTAAGCCAGCTTGGTTTTTATCTTTTCCTCTTCTTTGTTAATAAACTGTGATTGTTTCTGGTAATGAATAAACCTGTAAACCATCTGGCAGCTGTCTCATGGTTCATTACGTGCTATGGGCCACTCTGAGGAGCTGCCACGGTGACATTTAAACAGGTGCATGCAGACAAAATCACTTCTTATTATTGAAGTCGAATTTGGAAAAGAGTACTCACCTTCTTCTTGATGTCAATATCTAAGAGGAAGTTATGGCTCATCAAATAATAATCCAACAGATAATTATCGTTTGAGGTTGTAAACGATGATTCTCTGTACATACAGATCTTTTTGGTATACAAGGAAACAATGTTCACACACTAGGGCTGTTGTGATTTGTAGCACATTTTTCACTTCTCAATTATTAATTATGCATTTCCATATTATTGCATTGGTTTATAAAGAGCTGTGAATATTTTATGGGGCCAAGGAACTGGGAGTCTAAAATAGCATCCTGAGATTCTTGCTAGGGTGAAATTATGCCCCAAGAGATCTCATCATCATGGACATGTAAGAATCATTAGTTTCTTTCCAAGATATGCTACCACACATTCCATTTCCTCTTCTGATCTTTCACTTTTAATTCTGTACATAATGTTTCTTCTTCACAAAAATCACAATTAGTAATTCAAATGGTACTTTTCATTCTGCTGTCAGTTAGTGATCAGTTTAATTTGGATGGGAAAATATGTAGAAGCTATATTTTCAAAGAATAAAGTTTAGAAGGAAAATAACATCAAAATATTCATAATATAAAAATGAAATCAATTAAACTCATAATTCTTCTTGATACAGATTATGACATAATTCTGCTATATATCCATGAAGTAAATCCATAATCCAGGAAAGTAAAAGAGGTCTCCAAAGAAAATGGGTAAAATTATTTTAATGTACTTTTCTAATGGAAATAACATTTAAAAATTTTTATGTTGTTATCAAAGAGAAAACATAACTTTGATGAAAATCAGAGGACTGGATATTGTAAGAACTGGCTTTGGTGTAATGAGAATTGAAAGGCAATATTGAATTTCAGGTAGGAGATCTTAAAAAAAAAGTTTTCTTCTAAAATTTACTACCTACTTAGAAACACCAACTTAATAACCGTCTCAAGATGTTGTAATGCTTGACAATAAACTAAACTTCTATTTTGATTTATTTTATGGAACAAAAACGTGACATAATATGGTTACAAGAAATATAGGTAGTTTATTTTGACTATCATTGTGTAGTTGATTTCCAAATGAATGGTAACACATCCATACACACACACACAAAAAGAGAAAACATGCACATGATTAAAGAGATTGGTTGGTTTATAAAAAAGAAAAAACTACTATAAAAAGTAGTCTTCTTTAAGGAAAGTTACACTATGAGAAAAAGAGAGGGTGATTTTCTTTTAGGATCAAATGATGCATTGTAGTTCTCTTCAAATGTGGATAAATTCTTTGCTGCAATGAGACTTACTACAAAAAAAATTCTTGACTGAGAATCATAAGACCTTAAACTCTGCTCTCTCTCTCACCCATCCTCTGTGGCTTTAGAAAAGTCATTTCTCTCCAAAACTTCATTTCCTCACCTAGTGAGTGAACTAATGCTATACCTAAAATAGTGATAGCTGCTTCTACCTCTTATACAGTGCATAATACCTTTACAGATAATGATATATGTTTATTCATATGGAAGACATATAAATAGCTATTAACTATAATTAATTACATTTCCAAAGAATTAAAAACATCTTTCAAAATATAATATGGGAAGGTAGTTGCATTAGTTTTAATCCTGGCTCTGTCATTTCTTAATCACTTTATCCTTATTATGTGAAAGTGTGTTTGTTATGTGCATGCTCACACAAATTTGGGCATATCTTTTTCACATTGTCAACTTAATGTTCTTCCCCAAATGCAAATCTAAGCATGCAATTCTCACATTTTCCCTGTAAGATAAAACCATGTTAATGATTATATTAGGATAACACTCGTTCTCAATCTGTTCAGCTTACGGTTTCTTTTCTTGTCAAATCTTTCTCTCTATGTACTTGACCAACTGTTTGCTTTCTATCAAATAATGGGCTCCATTGTGTGTAGGCCTTTCTTAAGCTGCACCCTTGCGTGGGTACATGTACTATGTACATGTAGGGTACATACAACCTATTCTAAAGAGTCAATATATTCATTATCTCCCCCCACTTCAAGTTCTCAAAGCCCCTACTATGTTTCCAAGCACAGTAAGTCTAGCTCTACCATATACAGCACTCTGTCACTATATTGTGATTGTTCATCCTGTCTCTCTCACATTCTAATAAGTTCTTTGGAACGAATTTGCATTTTTGTGTGTTTTTCCTTACTGGATCAAGACACACAAGTTGGTAAAGTGATTATCTTCTCAACTTTCCAAAAACAGTTTGTTATTTCCCAAACTAATGCCAAGTTTGTGTAGCACTCCAGTTTTGTAGCTTTGCTTAAAAGTTATATGTTTATTTACTCTTGATTTATTTATTGGTGTTTCACAATTTATCCTGTGTGTCAGAGAGTAAACGTTAAAAACCAAACACGATTCACAATGTGTAAAATGACAAACCTAATTAGTTTACAAGAGCAGTATAATCACGCGTAGTTTTGCGTGCTTCTGAGTTTTTTCTAACACTTGATCTAACCTCTTCTTGGTGGGGAATGGAATTTCTCTGAGTTATAGGTGGAGACTTCTCACTAAACACAGATGTTACCAAGTAAATCCCACAGAGGACACATTTCAAAACGTTGTCTCAACAAGAGATTACCAAGAACTGTAAAACAAAATTTGGAGTACTTGATTAAAGGTACATAGCTATTGAATTACAAAGGTACATGAGATAAAAGCTGCTTGTTTTCCTCAACACTATCAAGAAAATACATGCTATTATTTGCACTTACTGATTGTGAGAAGGCAAATTGGAGCAACACCAAACTGAGCCAAAATCAGAGAACTTAAATTATCATTTGTGAATAGCCTTCCAAATAAGATGAGAAGAACCACATTTATAGGCATTTTTGCAGAAGAGGTTTATAGTGAATTCCTAAGAAATAGTCAAAAAGTATACTAACATTTTAAGGACATTTGAGGGATGTCTTCAATTTACTTACATTAAAAAATATTGGAGGGCATCTCTGGTGGTGCAACGGGTTAAGTGAAGCACTATGAAGCTATCCAGAGCCTCTTCAGCACGAGGTCCATGCCCATTCAGGGTGATTCCCACGTGGCGCGGCAGACCTCTCTTGCCTCACCCGCTGCTCTCTTCAGCAGTGTATTTCAGTCAATCTGCCTGTTCTGCTCCCCACTTTGTCGCTGGTGGTTCCTCTCACCACCCCACACCTCTGGCCTGCACTGCAGCTTGTATGCATAAATAAATAAATAAATCTTTAAAAAAAATTGGAGAAGTCATATATCCAATAGTTGAAGGATCATGGTGAAACAATGCATCCCATGAGATATTCAATTATTGCAAACTTAAATACAAAAAACTTTTGAAAACATTCATATAAAGGAAATTTCTAAGTCTCCAATATGGAAATTTATTTTCTCTTTATTTCATGATGTATAAATTTTTAATAAGCTATGGACAAAAATAATACATTTCACATGTGCACTCAATATATATAGTGTCAGGTTTCTGATTGGCCCCAGTAAATCTCCATTACAGTAGACATTCTAATGATTCTTTCCCACTGGCTTCAGACAGCTCTTAAGAGCTGTTATAAATCCTTATTCTCAAGCATAAAAGCTAATTACTATCATAGGTTAGGAATCAATTTTTCTCTTCTCTCTGTGCCACAGTGGGTTATTATACTATTAGCTACATAAAGGAGATGTCAAGCTTTATCTCAAAACATTTATTCTTGCCCACAGTAAGAAGCAGTCACATGGATTGTGGGTCAGTTGTGTTATGATGATTCTCTTATTTATAACTGTGCACATTATCTATTGATGCCATAAATGTGATTGGAAAGAAGATCCTGGGAGATAAAAAGCAATTGCATCAGTGACAATTTCAAATATCACAAGAAGGTACCGCACATACTACATGGCACATGCCTGGAAGAGTTCTGCAATGAGCCGCTAGAGCTTCTTGACTCTGAGACTTCATGTCTTATACAATAAAACATATTTTTGGAAAATTGCAATCCAGTATCTCTTTAAAGTCTGTTTTTTTTCCCTGTTCTTGTATCTCTGCTCTATTTATTTGTTTGTTTGTTTTTGTTTCAACTTGAAGATAAAATATTTTTACTGTTTTATTAAGTTGCATGTAGCTATTATAGTATTTTCTTGGGAGAGTGTTTCCTCCTCCTTTATTGTTTTCATTTTTCAATCTGGCCATTTTCTAAGGCTCTGTCTTTCAGTTCAATAATCTGCTCTCCTTAATCAACAAATTTATCTGCCTAATTTTTCATTTTATCCACTGCACCTTTCAGTTCTAGAATTTTCTTTTGAGTTTCTATATATACAGGATCTATTGCTCCAGTAAAATTTTCAAGTTTATTTTCTAAAATTTGTCTTTATTTTATTGAATATATACATCTAAATTATTTTTGTGCTTATGTGTAAAAATTCTAATATATGTATTGTGTTACTTTTTGTCTGTATGTTCATCTTTCTTTTTGATCCTGTCTGTAGGTATCACTTGCTGATTTTAGATCACCATACAGAAAGGCACTGGAGAAGTCTAGGTGATGTCATCTTACCTCAGAGAGGATACTTTTGGTAAATCATTCAAGTAGGGTCAGATAATATTGCACCAATCTGAGACTAAATGATTTGAGGTAGGATTTTAAATTATAGAGTTCTTATCTATTTCATCTACTTTTACTCCTAACATGTCTTTTAGAGAACACTAGTGAACGGCAGGGGCTTTTGCTATCATGTTTCACCATGGTCGGTTCTGAATTCATGATTTTATCTCCTAGGCATAGCAAGTCTGCCAAAAACTTCCCTTAACTTTTGGCTTCTTTCTCTTTATATGTGGCTTTTTGATTTCAACTTTCATTTGTCTGCCTGTCTGTAAGTGCTGTAAGAAGAGAAGCCAAGAAGAATGCAAGTGGTTTCCTTTCCTCCAAGATCTTGGCTCCCTGATTCTTGCATGGATAGGCCAAAACTGTAATTTTTGTCTCCTGTTCTGGGAGGTTGTCACAGAACCTGAACCATTGCTTTCTATCACCTTTGTAACCTGTATCACTAAAAAGTAAAGACCTTGTCCAGCGAACTTCATGAAATTTCTGTTATTTTGAAATTTGTTTGCTCAAGTCTTGCTGATCTTTGTTATTCTCTGATGGCTTCAAGCAATGATTTTGTTGTTTTTGTTTTTATATTTTATGCATCATTTATAGTTTCTGCTTTCAGAGGGAAATTGGTTGACAGATTATTGACAGTCTGTCGTAGTCAGAAATGAAAGTTGTGTAAGCTTCTCGTTAAAGTATACTAAACAAGATTTTTTATTAAAAAGTATAAAAGGGAAAAATTAAAATAGTTGGGGGCATGGAAGTAGAAAGATGGGCACATTATTACTGAAAAAATAAGGTAACTAAAATATTTCACAAATAAGTAAAATTGAGATTTTAAAGGTGTAGGAAAAATAAAAAGTTAGAAATATAAATATAGGTAAGATGTTTTGAAATCCAGTCAAGTAAAACAGATTGATTTTTATCTGTAAATTGTTATTGACTGTGAAAATCAGCTGACTTCTGCTATTAGAAATCAGAACACAGTGCATTAGACTGAATAAATGTATTGCCTAGTAAACTTGCATGGTGCTAAATTGCATTCAACTGGTGAATAGTTTAACGATTTTCCCTCTAAGATGTGAATGTATGAGTGTGTCTCTAATGGTCTGTTCCACTCAGTTGAATTCATAGGCAGAAAAGGCACATGTCTCACAAAAAAGATAAGAGAAGCCATAAAAGTGATGAGGCAAAACAGTTAACCAAATGGCAAAAGTGATCTAATTTATCTGTGAACATTTAACTGAAATTAATTCTTAAGTGATTGATCATGTTTTGTGACAACCACTGTAACTGCCTTTATGCATGAGTTAGAGTCATTCATTGTGAGGATTACAAAGATGATCAATGATTTGGTTTTCTGATAAGTCAAATCATAAATACATTAAAATTCCTCATGACTTTCAAGAAATTTCTACCCGTGAACACATCAGGAATCTGGAATTGTCAAGCATAATTTATATATTGATTTAATGTAACTCTGAAACATTGTCAACCAGCACTTATTAGCTGCCTTTGACTAGGTGACCAATTAGCAGGGTGAACATGTGGAAAATGTACACATTTGTCAGTGAAGACTTCTCCTACTGTTAGACTGGAAGATCGTGATGTGTATAAAATCATTTGTTGAACAAAATTGACTAAATACATCTTATGACCTGGCATTTGGTAGGTGCTAAGAATAGAGACACAATTAAAATAGTCAACACTTCTCTCTAAAGAGTATATATAATACAGTCAGGATGGCAGATAGGTAAAGCAACATAAAAGGTATGATATGCTAAATGCCCTTCATTTATTTCTTCAATGAATATTTTTTGAAGAATTTTTCTGCAACAGATTTAATGGAGTGAATCTTAAGGTAGTAAATAGTTTATTGATATGATAGGAAGTAATATGACAGATATTTGCTCAGTTTGTTACAAGATTTAGTAGAAAAGACATTTAAAACCAGTTGTGAATTTAGAAAAGGGTTTTCTGTGGGAATTTGGAAGTTCCTCAATCAAGGGACGAAACTGAAGTGATGGGACTCTCCAGGCAGAGAGCAGAGCAAACATGGAGCCTGGTGGATTTGTGCTATATCAATATCCTTAAACAGGAAACAAGATTTTCCAGAGTCACCTTTCCTGTTTGGTTAGGTCTGGCCACAGAGATTGAAGTGAGACTGGAAGAAACAAGTGGATTTGAACTCATTACCTGCAGAAGGTGAGCACATGGCCCCAGGCACAGACATTATGACACATGGTGGCTGATCCACTGGCTTCTCACATTGCTGTGCTCATGGACCCACAGCTGGTCTGCATGACATTGGACATCTTGCATCAGTTTCTCCGAGTCCTGCATCGGACACATGTGCAACTCTGGTGTGAAGGGCACCAGCTGTTTCTGCAGATCGCCTGTGTCATTAGAATCAGAGGCAGGTACTGCTTTGTCTTAGGGGGTGCCAGTTTATTCTCAAGAGCTTTTTGTGTCTTTGATTTTTTTTTTTTGGGGGGGAGGGTTCATCTAAAATTTTTTCCCTCACTGTTGACTAAATTAACTCCAGGCCATCCACAAGGTATAGAAACAGTTCACCATTTATCCTTTGTGGTTCCTGCTCTGCTGCTCCAGACATCTCCTTTTGGAATTTTACTTCACCAAGTTCTGCACAATTGTAATTAATGCTTTATTTTATATCGTTCATGGTTGCCCTGCTTTCTTGATTATAATTGAATCAATATTTGCAATAGGATTTTTTAGGAAATAGTCTCATCTGCCAGCTATAAGTAAATGATGTGGCTAGAAAAAAAGGATGAATGTGTGGAGCAGCAGGAAATTAAACCAGAAAGAGCCCCCTAAGAAAGGTTTAGATTTCCATTTTCAAAAATCCCACTTACTGCTTAGAAAATGGTATGGCATGGCTATATCTAAAGACAAAAAAAAATAGATTAGACTATTATACATTGAGGTGGAAAATACTAAAATTCTGTACACAGGCAGTGGGGGTGGAAGGAAAGAGTGAGATCAAACATAAGTACACAAAAATCCTAGTCGATGTCTTAAAGAACATTCATGCTTTTCCTGTCATTAACCTTTGTACTAAAATAAGTTTTCCAAACCAAGGCCCTTAGTTCTATTTTTCAAACCACCTGTAAGTCATAATGCTTTAAGAGTTTCTAAAACAATAAAATGGCACTGAATGGAAAATTTCAGGGTGCATTCCAAAGTGAATGTAAGCATTGATTATAAAACGTGTTATTATGTTTATGTATGTGTGTGCTGAATGAAAATATATTTTAATGTGTCTTGGTTAAGATGATTTTAGCTTATGGGGGCCCTAATATGGAGGGACAGATTGCACAAAGTCCTTAAAGTTGGCAAGAAGAAACTCCTCCCTGATTCTGTCTGTCAGGAAACTCAAGCTTTGAACTTATTTGATTGACTGGAACTAGCTGGGAGGCATTGCTATGGGGTCAGGATGCTCCAAGTTCAGCCTAAGATCCGCAAGTTATTTGGTCCCTATTTCAGTCCCATTAGGGTGGGGTTGTCCAGCACCTAAATTGCTCCATGACTCAACCCATGGAGTTTTTCTATTGCCCCATGACTGGTGTTAGGTTCTAGTAATGCAGCCTGGTGGGCTAAGTAATTATCTTGGATGCTTTAATTTTCCTTCATAAGATCATATAAGATTGAACTATCAGAATGATGTTGACACAATATTCTGAGTATGCCATTTCAACTTAATACAAGATATGCTCAGACTCTGGGAGACTAATGGCTCTCTGTTTCCTGCTGCCCTTGAGTCATATATGTAGACCTGAGTTTTAGCATTTGCCCATGTCACTTTCATCTCTAACACCATGGAATAGTGAAATTGGAGGGGGGCATCATTTCCCATGAAACCATAACACCTCCCCACTTGTTTACAGGGTAGTGAGTTTAACTTCTCCATGTGTTCCTCTATACCAAGTGTCAGACATCTGAGTGAACTTGTCTGCACTTGGTTAAATCTTTATTCTCTGACGTTTTCAAAACCCTTCTCAGGAGGGGTTATTGGTGCAAAACTGTCAAGAAACATAGGTACAACCATTCGCAGAGGCCTGACTGACATTTGGTACCAAGTTCACGGTATCAAGAGTTGAGGTGACTATTCTGTGTGACTTCAGCAGGAGAAGGTGTTTTTTGTACACATAAGGTACACAGTTCTTGTTGTTGATGCATAATATAGGCAAGACTTGGATAAGAGAGGCATTGGATGCCAACAGACATGGGTGGCATGATGGATGATGCAGTGTAATGAGTAAGGATGTAATCAGCATTAAATAAATGGCACTGGGAAACTGCAAAGACAAGAAGACCCAATTCATCAATGCAAATAGGTTCTGAAAATCAATAACATCGTTAATAACCAGTGTTGTTATGTCTATTTTTCTTGTGATTGGAAATATGAAGTTAGTTAAGAATGTTACATTTGAAAATCAAGGACATGAAAAGATTGTTCCTGGAAGTGATGATGCCTGGACATTATGAAGAACATGATATGTACTAATTAGGAAACAAACAAATGCATAAGTATTTTCCAGCCATTATTCTAATCATGATAGACATGGGTCATGACATTGTACATTATTTTAATGCCCAATTTTTCATAAGTAATGACTCCATACAAATATTTGCCTGGGGCCTGCAATCAAATTAAAATAAAACAACCAAAGTTATCTCTTAATTTTGTATTATACTTTTAAGTATAAAGACATGAAAGCCATAAAAATTTAATTTTTTATAATAATATATACAAGTGTTTTTTTTTCTTTATTCATTCAACAACTTAAATTGCCAGGGATTTCTTGTATTTATAAATCAATGTGCAAATATAATACTAATTTACCAAACCCTTCCAATATAACTCATACATTTAGGTACATTTTGTTCATTATTCATACATTAGTCATTACTACAAAAATGTAAAATAAATAATTCTATGTAAAAGTCTTCATTCTACCAATAGGTGGCACTGAAAATGTTATATTTCAATAATGAAGTACATTCACCACCAAGGTGAAGATGACTTCTTTTCATGCAGTTTCAGCTGCGGTTTGCATCAAGAACACCTATCAACTATAAAAACACTTCAATGTGAACAAGAGGAATTTCATTATGGAAACAGAATGTAAAATGTTTATAACAATGGGTCCTTATATTAAGAATATTTTATTTAGGTAGTTTTAAACTTTATATTGTACTCAAAGTGGATTTTTATTTAGTAAATTGAATGTTATATTTTCCCTATCATTTCATTATTATTATCTGGTTAAATTTCCAAGTCCATTTATGTCTGGGATGTTGTTTATCTGAGTAAACAATGCATATAAAGGAATTTTTCAGAATTCAGAACTATTTTGTCCTTGCATAGGCTGTTTATGCTGTTTATAAATTTATCTTCTGATTTATAATGGTTAATAAAACTAGCAGCAATGATCTACTTGCATTTGTACTAAATTTACACTTCTCACTTTATCCATGTGTATATAGTTAAAATTCTTTACCTTCCTGTTTAATAAAATATTGATATTTAAGTCATTTAAAATTTTTAAAAATCTACTTCTAGAGGTTTGTTTCTACAACAAAGGGAAGAAAATCAAAACCTTATGATATTCATTCTGTATTTTTAACACTGATTTTATTAAAATGATTTATTACCATAAGACAAATCCTAATGATAGTTCTACTTTATAACTGTATTTCATTCTAGGCCTGGTTGGTGTGATTTATTCATATTTCCTAAGAAAATCTGAACCACTGTGTAGCTGTAGCTATTATGTAGCAAATGTACTTTATATCACACTAATAAACATTCATTTTTTTTGCACTGGAACTTTCTGGTAATCAGATATTCTTGAGTAGTTTCAGTGTTTTTATTAGATTCCAGCGAAGTCTCATTATCTTGTACAATTTGTCTGAACTATGCTTCTCCAGATCCCTACTATTTTCTGGTCTTTAAGCCTGAGTGGGAAAACAAACTTATTTGACATGGGGTTTTATTTAATTTTATTTCCATTGTCTCACATCTGATTATAGATAGCTCAATAAGAAACCCTTTTATTTTTCCTCTTTGCTAGCAGGGATTCAGCCTAATTTTCCTCCTTTTCTGAGCTGCCAGAACTTTACTTAACTGATGTCCTCCACTTCCTATAACTACTTTTGGGACTAATACTCATTATTCCCCCAGCTTACCCCTGTTTTTCCCTTAAAAGCTCCTTTCTCTCCAAAGCACCATACTCAGCTTATATATTTTTAAGATTTCTAGACTCAAACATGTAAAAACTTTAATCACTGTTAGATACAAATGAAATAGTGAAGAAAAGTATTTGTACATTATCTTGAAAATTCAGCAGACATAGTCAACCACATATATATCTAGAATCATGTGGTAGCCAGTCTCCAATATGGCAAGTGATCTCTGCTTCCTGGAATTCACTCTCCTGCTATTCCCTCCCATACTGTACCAGATCCAAGTGACCGTATGCAGCAGAGGTGATGGTATGTCAACCCTGGAATTAGGTTATTGGAAGACTGATTTTTATCTTGATGTTCTTTCTTGTTCACCAATTCTCTATCATTGTTCTGGGACAAACCAAATGTCATCTTATGGAAATGCTACTTGAGAAAGAAGTGAGTTATCCCGTCAACAGACCGCAGAGAAATGAAGCCTACCAAAATACCTACCAAAATATCCAAGCTTACAATATCCAAATCTTGCATCTCCAGTTGAAGCTTAAGAGAGACTCAGTTTGAAACACCGGGTAAGTCACTGTGGATGCTTGACACACAGAAAATAAGAGGAAATGACTCCATGACCTTTCAAACTGCCATGTTTTAGATTTATTTGTTATACAGCAATAGGTAAATAATACAGACTCAAATAATATCAGACTTCTGTCAGAGTCTCCTACACTTGGCTCTGATTCCATCATTTTATACTAAATACAGATTCAAATGGATTCAGGTAATCAAATAATGATATCACAAACTGTTCCTTTATCACACATATTCTAAATTAGGTATGTGTTTGCAAATAACAACTCTCTGTGCAAATCAGACATGCTACCTCTTTTGTAAAAATAGTGTTTTGGATCACATTTAACTTATATTTGTCTATATTACTCTCCTGCTATAGTTGCAAGAGTTGAATACTTAAGATGGAGATTATATGGCTCACAGAATATAACCCCTTGTACTGCTTAGTAGACAGTACACACTTTGCTTTACATTCTTTAAAAAAAATAATTACTGCAGAAAGAAAAATTAAAAGAAAATCTTTGATATTACAATAAAACTTGAGAACTTTGATTTACTTGTCTTGGGTCATCGGTCTTTGTGCCAATTATACAAATGACAAAAAAAAATACTCTAATTGGTCAAGTAGAGCTCATATGACTATTCTTGCTTTTAGAAGTGTAGAATGAAATCTACTCAAACCAAATGAAATGGGTTACCCACAAGAAAGAGGGATTTTGTTACTAAAAGAACTGTGTCAGTATCTAAATAAGTGAACCTGTGGGAAGTAGGGAAGTTGAACGAGAAACTCACATGAAAACACTACAGAAAAATTGCCACTGTAATGAAAATGATGTTACAGGGATTTCAGAAATGTTCAAAAGCCTCATGACCCTTTGCCCTATAGGTTATGAGTCCCTTGCTAGAGTTACAATTAGAATAGAGAACAAAAGACATAACTGTATGCTGTGCTAATTCCATTTAGGTCAGAAGCAGGTGTGATAAACTCCACTCTTAACACCAACATATTAATATTAAATCCTTATAGTGATTTTAAATTCTCATATAAATTTGACTTTATGTAATTAATTTTGCGGAAAAACTCTGAGTTAAACTCAGAGTTAAAACTTTATTGTGTCTCTTCTGAAAAATGTTAATTGGGGTAGATCCTCCAGGATCAAATCATTCAATTGAATCATTCAAATACCCTGTAGCCAGCCCAATTTTTGTCAATAATTTAGGCAAATGTTATGGGCTCATTATTCTTGAGAAAATGAAACTCTCACAAACTAGATGAAACAGCCAAAACATGTATTTTGTAATTAAGTTTAAATCTTTATTTCACTATTTACTACCTGTGATAACTCGGATAAGTTAATTTATCTGAATTTAATTTTTCTCCTTTGTAAAACAGATATGGCAAGGGTTATGTTGCACAGATATTAGATTGCATAAATCAAATTGCCTAGCATATAATAAATAATAAACATTAGAATCCTATCATCTCAATATTTTTTAGTTCCTAGATTTTAACCATCTAAATGAATGTCACATTTCTGTTATAAATAATATACAACTAAGTTCACAGTAGTAATATATACCCACCAAAAATATCTGTTACTAAGGATCTGACTTTAATTTTCTTTATATAAAATATTCACATCTCTGATTAAATTGATTGAACTCTACTGGTTATCTCTACCTCAATTAGATTAATTATGTGAAGAGGTTAAGCTCTGATTAATTCACTGATTAATCTTTGATCTAACTTTACTTCAGTGCTCAGTGCAAACATAAGGTGGTTTAGTCACTTTAAAAGCAATTGTTTTCTATATCCTTAATTTTTAAACTGATCACAGGTGACATTAGACTGTCCTCTACCACTATATTCTGTATTAAAATTACGAGCACTCTCTGGCATTATTACATTTTGTAACGGTGTTAATATAGTATGCAGTAGAGGAATGTCTTTCATAGCTAGAAAAAAAAAATCCTAGTGTCACGAACTTAGTAAGAACAAATGAATCTCCCACCTTAATTTTCCTACATTTAATGAAATGATCAACAGTTCTATTTGATTTCTAGTCATCCTCTTTCATTCTTTCTTTGATAGACTCTTTGTTTCCCTTCTTCAGGTTTTAATTTACTTTCCCTGGATTGTGTAATCTCGACTCTTAAATTTTTATTGTTTATCCCTTTCAGCTAAGAACTCCTCTGTACCCACTGTTTTCAATTTCTCTTTGCTGATAACTACTCAGAAAACTGGAGCCCAGATATTTCTCCTCTTTCCTATTATACTCATCTATCTACATATATCTGTTTGAAAACAAAACAGGATTTTTAGAAACAAAATATTCAAGAATATAAACACTCTCCAGAACTTACTGTCTGAATTAACATGATTTGTTATCAGCATAAGTTGATTTTGCAAAAAAATTCTTGACAAAGAAGAGAAATTTTATTGTTCATTCTAGGAAAGTTTTGAAAGACCTATCAGCTCTCAGTAGAAAGCTCTGAAGGCAGATTATTCCCCAAAACTCTGACCCTGTGTTGCAATAGCCTCACTTTGCTATGTCTACCAATCACTGATTACTAAATTATGATTTTTATTCAGTTCTAACTAAGTCTTGAACTCTTCCACCCACATCTTAATCCTTGAATTGACTTACCTTAAAACTAGTTTTAAAAATCTCATAAATGTTTCCAGCATTGCCCTTTGTTCCTAAGATGCTACTAAGGCCATGAGCTACTGCTTTCCTTGAGCAGAGTAAGCAATAAATGTAGCTTTGTCCCATAACATGTTGTTTTCATGGTATTGGGGGATCCAGCATCTGACATGTTTAAAACTATCGCTAGGTATTTCTCCTCTGAGAAGCTTCTTCACTCTTCATTACAGTTCTACAAATGAAAAATCGGACTTCAATTTAAGATTACCCAGCTTACTTCATGGATTTGAAGTAATGTACTAATTGTATGTATGTATGTATGCATGTACGTATGTATGTGTGTGTGTGTATATATATATATATATATATGTAAATAATTCCAGATCACAGTAATTAAATTCATACTCTTCCATTACAGAGCTGAGCACTTTGACTTGTTTAAATAATTTAAATATTTAATCATAACTCATTTTTTAAAAACGGTCATGCTGTTTAAACTGTCAAAGCTTCCTACTAGTCTTCAATTAATTAACGATATTGGTGTTAACATTCACTAATGGCTGGATGGAAGAGAAATAATTTTTGCCATCTTTTTTTCTCCCTATCCATAGCCACACAATCTTCAGATCCTGTCACTTCCTTTTTAGAAACATAATTTTGACCTTTTTCCATTTCATAGCAGCTTCTATAAATTTTACCCCATCCAGTTATAATAAATTTTTAATTTCTCTTCCCTGGTTTTAGTATTATCATTAAAATTGATGTCACTTATAAGGAACAATTTTAATGTTAATTTAGATATATAAATCATTTACTGATTAAAAGGTTAATAAGAACAAGCATATAATTTCGTTAGGAATAACAAAACATAGGTTCAGATGCTGGTGGTAACAATAAGATGTATGGACAGATCCTGGTATATATAAAATGTTCAAAATGTTGTGAATTAAATATATAAAATTAGTTAGTGAAAGTAAAGAATTGAAAATGTTATACATTGTACATTGTTTATTCATTGTACATTGTTTATTCAAATGTTTATGACCATTTTCCTCATTGTTATGAAAGCCCTAACTTTTTGTGTTAACAAATATTGACTTGGAATAAAGGTCTCCCTTTGCAGTTACTTCTTGGCCATGTGACTATATATCTTCCTTCCTTCCTTCCTTCCTTCCTTCCTTCCTTCCTTCCGTCCTTCCTTCCTTCCTTCCTTCCTTCTTTCCTTCCTTCTTTCCCTCCCTCCCTGCCTCCCTACCTTTCTTCCTTCCTTCCTTCCTTCCTCTGAAGTAACCTTGGTTTACATCACTGAATATGTTTTAGGAGCACAGGTTCACACCTCTTCAATTGTATGTTGTAACTCCAAATCCATCACATTACAAATAACACTCTATCATGATTCAGTGGGCCATCTTCACCCTTCCTCCCACCACCACCTCCCCCAACCTCTGCACTGCAGTCAGAATCCTAGGCTTTGTTTAGATTTAGTTTTGTCTGTTATTTTACTTTGCTTCTTTATTTTCTACATATGAATGAAATCATATATCATTTGTCTTTCTCTTTCTGAATCTTAGCATAATCCTATTCAGTTCTATCCATGTTGTTGCAAATGGCAATATTTCATTTTTTTATAGCTCAGTTAATGCCCCATTATATATGCCCCACTCTTCTTCATCTACTTGTCAGTCATTGAACACAAGTTGTTTCCATATCTTGGCTATTAAAAATAGTGTAGTATATATATATTAAAAATAGGTATACATATATCTTTTTGGATTAGTGGTTTCATAATCTTTGGATAAGTATCCAACAATTGCATTTCTAGGTACTTACAGTTAGGAAATATTTTTTTAATTCAGAAGATACTAAATAAAATTTGTCTAACTACTTTGCAGCATATAAATAATAACATTTTTGTTTTTATTTCCTTGAAATTTTCTAGCTAATTACTTAGCTGATAAATATGTTTATTTTGAAAACTTTTGTCCCTGAAATTCAGATCACATCCTTTTAGACAGTTCATAGGTTTTGCCATCACTTAATTCAAATATCATTTAAGCTAAATTAGAGCATGTGTGCTCTTATGGAAATCATTTTTTTCATGATAATGATACAACTATATCAATACTTGAAATGAGATTTCATGCTGAGCATGAAATTAGCTTATACCACAAAGGTATGATTCAACAAATGTTCAATATCAGAAAATCTGAAAGCATAGAAAGGAATATATATTTCTCCCAGGTAATACAGCAAAACATTTTCATTTTATGGAAATCTATTTATAACTTGGACTCCATCTGTATACTTATTTTAAATGATTGATTTGATCACTGTTTTCATTGTTGATTAAAACAATCTTGCAAGTAACATTGTATTCAGATATTCAATCCCCATGAAATTGCTGTTAATGTATGTATGTTAATGTATGTAAAATTGTATCTTATAGAAGAACAATAAGTAATTTTTCTTATTCTTTTTATTATTGTTTTTCTTTTGGAATTTAAAGCCAGGTCATGATACAATGGAAAAAGCAGCAGAGGGGGGAATCCAGCAAGGGGAGAAGTTTCAAACAAATTAATTTCTCTGCACTTTATTTTTCATAACTATAAAATCAAAGGATTGGAGTAGATGAGACTGAATTTTCCTTCTATATCTAAAATTATGTAATAATGTTTAAATACTTAAGTATTTAAATTAGTAGGAAATCTTTGAAAAATATATAAACACACTATTTTCTACAAAAATAGGTAATCAATAGGGAAGCCACTTTATAGTTCAGTCTTTTATAAAGACAGCTTTAAAATATTAGCAATACTTAACTGAGGTACAATTGAAATACTGTAAAATACATATATCTTAAGTGTTCAGAATGGTGAAAGTGAACAAAATTTTCCTCTTATTATTGCTCATAAAATCTCCCAACTCCCAGCACCCCCAAAAAAATCTTTCTCCAATCTCTCCTTTCATCTATCAATTCAGAGGCAACAGCTATTCTATTGTACTCATTACTACCACCATTTACTAGCTTTGCCTGCTTGTAAGGTTCATCTGTATGAAATAATAATATATAATATATAAAAAAATAATATAATAATAATACATAGTATATAATATATAACAGTATATACTTTTTCTGCATAACTTCTTTGGTTCACTACAACATTCTGAAATTCATGCTACTAGGTGTATCAGTGCACTGTTCTTTTATGTTAATGAATTTACATTTACAATAATGAATTTACATTGCAAATTCAATCTACAGATTAAGAGATATTTGGATTATTTCCAGTTTGAAACTATTATGATTAAGAGTGTTATGGAAATTCGTTTCGAAATCTTTTTGTGGACAAGAACACTTATTTTCATTGGTTATATATCTAAGTGGAATCATTGAGTAATCAGAGAGGTATATTTACCTTTGAAACTGCCAAAAGGCTTTTACAAAACACTGAACAATTTTACATTTCCCCCATCAGTGTATGAAAATTGCAGTTGCTCTGCCACCTCACCAATTTTGAATTTTATCCACGTGGATGCTTTGGAGTTTTAAATTGCATGGCCATGGTGACTAATTATATTAAACATCTTTTCTTATTTGATATTCATTCATATGCATGCTTTCATGCATATATATATGCATGTGTCTTGTTTACTTAATTCAATTTATCAAGTCAAGAAATTTTATTATTTAAAAATTCTAATGAAAGATAAATTAAACAATTGAAAGGACAAACTACAGAAGAAAGCATTTACAATATGTACATTAAATATAGCAGTATCTATCTATCTATGTAATTTTTCTTATATAGAATATATAAATAATTCCTGCAAATCAATATGAAAATAATATACATTAAGTGGGTAAAGTAGTCTTTTAAAATCTGATTTTGAGTAGGCCTTCACTAGAAAGAGGTTTTCAGTGATTAAAAAGTTAGCTGAAAAATAGAAAGATGATTTTCTTATTTTATAATTGAATTTTAGTTTTCACTTCACCTCTATTTCATGGCTCATATGTTATCTAAAAATAAGCATTTTACAAAGATATCATAAGCTATCAAAAAAATTCCCATACTTTAGGCTTACCTTTCATTTTGCATTGTATCTTTCACAGAGCAAACGATTTTAATGAAGTCCAACTTTTCAATACTTTTCTTTTGTAGAGTGTTTTTAAGCAAGTTTCATCTACCGCAGAGTAGTATTCATTTTACATTTTTCCAAAATGTTTTACAGATTTATCTTTTAATTTGTATCTATGATTTATGTATCTCTTATTTCTAAGTATTTTGTCTTATGTTTTTATAAATATTAATATCATGTTATAATTGCTTTCAGCAGAATATAAAATAAAATGGAATTTGTCTCTATCAAACTTGTATTCTGCAAACTTGCTAAATTTAATTATTAATGTTTCATAATTTTTTACATAATCATCATAGTTTTGCAAATGGACATTTATGTCTTATTTTAATACAATAATTATGCTTTTTTGTTCTATTTATTGCTTACATCTTTCAAACCAAATGTGATATTCCTGAATTATCCTTTTTTCATATTAAAAATTTTTCTCATAATTCAAATTCGATAATGATTTTTGTATTTAGAAATTATGAACAGGTGCTTAATGTATTATCATCTTGTGTAACAATTATTGTGATGATCATTTGCTTTTATCTTTCATTCTGTTAATGCAATGAATTATACTGTTTGATTTTTGGTGTAGAACTATGCTTGCATTCTTATTTTAGATTCGCTTGGTAATGAAATATTTTTCTAAATAACACTAAACTACTTGCTATATTTTGAACATTTTACTATTAATAACCATTGATTTATAGTTATAGTGCCACAGTCAGCTTTGATATCAACTTTTTTCAGACCTCATCAAATTAACTGGAATGCACTTCCCACTTCCCTATTTCCTGGTAGGATCTTATATAATATTGTTGTCATTTGATTCTTAATTTTTTTTTTAAGATTTAATTTTATTTATACATACAAGTTGGGGTACAGGCCAGAGGCATGGAGTGGAGACAGGGTTCACCAGAGACAGAGCGGGGAGCAGAACAGGCAGATCAGAAATACATTGCTGAGGGGAGCAGCGGGCAAGGCAGGAGAGGTCTGCCACACCATGTGGGATTCTCCCCTGCTGGGCGTCGAACTCCAGTCGCTGCTGCCTACAGCTCCACAGCGCAGCGCTTAACCGCTGTGTCACCGGGGAAGCCCTGATTCTTAAATTTTTATTTTTATAACATTTACTAAGCCTGGAGATTTTTGAGAGATTTTTCCAAAACAACTTTAATTATTTTCTTTTTTTTTTTTTTTAATTTATTTTTTATTTATACATACAAGCTGGGGTACAAGCCAGAGCTGTGGGGCGGCGAGAGGGTTCACCAGAGACAGAGCGGGTAGCAGAACAGGCAGATCAGAAGTACACTGCTGAGGGGAGCAGCGGGCGAGGCAGGAGAGGTCTGCCGCACCATGTGGGATTCTCCCCGGCCGGGCGTCGAACTCGCGTCGCCGCT
>PVIJ01013743.1:0-20755 GCA_004024925.1 Scalopus aquaticus | reverse complement strand
AACTTTAATTATTTTCATAGATAAAAAGCCACTCAGATTTTCCTAATTTTTATTGTGTTCGTTGATACATTGCATTTGCCCCCAAATTATCAATTTCATCTAAGTTATATAATCTATTGGCATAGAATTTTTCATATATTGCTATATTTCAACATATTATTTTGTAATGTTTATAGATGTGTAGTGATAAATCTTTTATTCTTAATATTGGAAATTTATGTTTTTTTAACCTGATTAATTCTTTAAAGACAAATTTTAGACTATGTTACCATTCTGCAATATCTTTATGCAATCACTCATAATTTCATTATCTATTTATTTCTGTTTGGAGACAATTGGTTTTCTTTTTTACTAGATTCTTATACTTTATAGATTTATTTTCGCTTAAATCTTGATTTTAAGTCTTTATAAGCACTGAAAGCTGTATTTACCTCTTTCCCTATAAACTCTTCTCTCTGTATATAAATATATGAAATGTAGATGTTTTGTTTGCTTATATACATATATACCTATATGTATATATGTGTATATTTATATGTATATACAATCATATATCGGTAGAATTACCCAGTTGAAACAATGATGTGGTGGACAGAATGGAAATGGGTTATTAGTGAGATACCTATATTAGATGGCTAATAAAGAACCTTGGATTCTCAGTGAAAAGCTAAGGTTATCAGAGGGGTAAAGTGTCGGAGGCCGGCTCCGACCTAGGTTGGGTTCCCGGGGGTGGTGGGGAAAGCATCAGAGGTGGCGGTGGGGAGTTCCGTGGGAAAAGGGGGTGGGGAGTGAGAGACAGCACACACCAGAGAGTGTGATCAGGCCGTTCCACTGTATTTCTCGAGAACAGGGTTTTTAAAGCATAACTATAAAGAAAAAACTACAGACAATGACAGGGTGATTACAGATATTCAGATGCATAATCAATTACATACTTTGAGGGGAATCAAGGAACTTTGGAAAAATGTCTCTGGTCTGATGTAAATTCCAGCAAGGTACAGGACATAATCTTCAACCTTTGCCCTAGGCCTAGGGTGGAGGCTGCTGTCTCCATACCTATTGTCTGAAACCAAGACCATAATAAAAGAAACATCTTTATGCTAATCTCAAGCTGGTTCTTTGAAAAAATAAACAAAATAGACAAACCACTAGCCAGGCTTTATGCTAATCTCTGGAGGAAATAATCTAAGGAACTATACGCTGATTTTTTGAGGCAAGGAAGGAAATAGGGGAAGGGATTAAATGTTCTTTGTTTCAAACATTAACCCTTGACTGGGCAAGGATAGTTCACTGTCAGAAGGACATCTCGCTGCCAGGATCTAATGAGTAAAGCCAATGCATGCAGGCATGGTGGAGAAACTCAGTTATTGTTCTCACCTGAAATTATACTTAATTTATTTGCAAGAAGAAATATCGCATCCTGACTTATGGGAACACTTCCTTGAAGGCTCGCCACCCATAAAGTGACCTTGTCAAAACAATATGGGGTGTCTAGGCTATGACAGTAAAGGGGAAAGGGGCAAAGGGTAGGTGTCCAATACACTGTGGTGCAGGTTTATTGTTACCTTGGTGATCAACATGGTATGGCAACATACATTTAAAGAGGTATGAATTTGTACTCCTAAACCATATACATTATTATAAAACAATGTGACCTCAATAAAAGCAAAAAAAAGTTAATTATATATAAAAGATATTATAACAATAACAGCAGAGACTGCAGTTATGTGATTGCTAACTGAAGATAGGTGATGGAACTCCAAATTAGAAATGCAGTTGGCCTTGAGTAGCTGAAACACGAGGAAATGATTTCTCCCTTATAGTCTCTAGAAATAACACAATCCTGCCAATATCTTGATTTTATTACAGTGACAATTCTGACTTTCGAGCTGTAAGAAAATACATTTGCATAATTTTGCTTTACTGAGTCTTTGACAGGCAGAATAATATTACATCAAAGTGGTGATTTGAGGAAACTAATACAATAAAAAAATTAATATAGATTTTCAAACCTGAAACTGGAGTAGTATAAAACACATACCTTAAATGTGGAAGTCACTTTGAGCAAAAACTAAAAGACTTTTGAAATGTATTATAGAAAAAGCCTAGATTGCCTTGAATAGACCACTAATTGACTATTAATAGAAAGAGAGTTTCCTATGAAGTGCTGCTTTGGTATCAAATCTTTGAAAATAAAATTCAATTCTAGCTCTTCCTTTTTATTTTCAACCTTTTATCCTGCAAAATCTTAAAACACACAAATAATTGAAACTAGTACAAATAATTTCATACATGCATTACCCAGCCTGAACAATTATTAATGTTGGTTTATCAGTGTGTCCCCCCAGCCCCTGCTACTCATTTTTTTTTAAACAAATCCTAGTCCTATATCATTTCATCCATGATACTTTAGTATGTACTATAAAGATGGAACTTTTTCTTAGCATACCTATCACCACACCTAAAATAATTTGTAATTATTATCTGAATATGATAAATCATTATATGTTATACCATTTCCAGATTATAGCAAAGTGGGTTGATATAAAAAGTATTCAAGGTTATTAGAAAGAAAAACTTGTTTGTTAAATTTTGAAACTTGTACTTACATTTCTATGCAAATTATATATGACTATATTATATTTAATATCATGAGGTTAATATTATAACCTCCAAATATACTTTCTTGTTACAAGACAAGTTTTACATTATTAAAATGAATTGAGAATAAATCTAATTTTATGTAGTGCTGAAGTAATGCCACTACTTCATGCTCAGACTACATATTAACAAGCTTTTCAAAATATCTGTATTTCCTTATTACCTTAGTAAAGAATATGTAGTTGATCTCATTCTGCAGATAAAGAAACTGAAATTCAAAGAAATATTTGAGATGAGTCATAAATGAAGAAGTCAACCAGACATAAGTGCCCTTTCCAAGTAACTGTGATAGGTTTTTTCCTATGCAACTCTGATATGACTCTTAATCCAGTGTTTCAGCTACATCTATCATGGTGCCAAATACCAACATGAGAAATAAACAATTGCCATAATTTCAAAAGCAGTTATTCTGAGGTGAAAACAAGATTCTTCATTTCCTTCTTTGTCTTCCAGCATTTTTTTCTCAAAAATAAACTATAAAGATATGCTACCTAAGTCGTTACCAGCTAGAATTATGACATTTCCACCTAATCTGCAGTAAGGACTGTGGGGATGAGTTTGTCCTTTTCTTCACCATGAATTGTTTGTGCTGACAGAATTAACTCTGATGTACTTTCAAGGAGTTGTCATATTTTCTTGATTATATTCCTTCAATATATTATATATACATTTCCCATGTCACTGAATTTATTACCTCTCTATACATAAACAAAAATCTTATGCAAAAGAAAGCAGTAAATGTTATGTATATAAGGTGATTGTCTTCAAGATTTTGAAAAGAAAGTATAAATGTATATAAATTATTACAAAAGAAAGCAAAGAAAAAAGAAATTGGAATTAAAAGATCTGTAAAACTTCCAGGAAAGAATATACCAGAAGTTAAGAAGTGTGGAGACATCTTTTATGAGCAGTGGCAAGTGTTCACTCACAAGGGGAGACCAGAATTTAAGAGGTAGATTACAGACATGTAAAAAACATATGCGAACTTCTCTCTCCTATCCTTACCCTGGCTATGTCCATCTTCATATCTTTACTTCCTCTATGAGATCTTTGATATTTAAATCAGAGAATTTAGAGTCATGCTATCCAACTCATATCAAATGACAATTTTGAAACAGGAAGGGTCCCAAAGTAAGGACAAGGCAGGACTCAGGACAAAACTTGTTTCCATGGACTGGTAAACAAGAGGATAAACAAACCTGATGAATGGAGGCCCAGACACCAGCTGCTGTAATTTCCTTGGCCCATTGATTTTACTACTAATTTTCCCCAGCCTGAGCATTGCTGAGCAATCTCTTACAACTTATCGACTTGGCTGCTGTGGAAAAAAAGAGTTGCAGACATTGAGGCTACACCAATTCAAACTGGAACTGTGGACATGCAGCCTCTGTGAGATGGTCACAAGCCCCGAATGACTCCGAAGCTGCAGCTGATTGGTGGCAACAATAAACGGGCATCAGTCAAGTTCACTTCCCTTGCTTTCCAAGTCAATAAAGTTCAATTCCTTTGTTCTCAAACCCCAATCCTAAAACCTATATAGACCCCCTAAAAGAGTCTCTCATGCCCAGGCTGATCTCCCTGGAGGTCTCTTTTGTACTCTCTCGATAATCAATAAGCATTGACTCTTTCCCTGCCCTTTCCAGTGTCAGTGGAATTTTCTCTTACATCTCAGCCAGAGGGTCTCAAGAGCCCTTTCTTGGCTTGGGTGCAGGGCTCCTCAATTCATCTCCAATTGCCAGAAGTTGGAGCAGTGGACAATGACTGTGTCACTCCCAGCTTATCTGCCTGTGTTGTTGCAGTGTAGGATGGGGTCAGGAGCCCTTGCTCTCCCTTGTCCGATGACACTATTAACCTCTTACGTTATATTCATGGTACTGACTATAAGTTTGTTGATCAGAGTTTACAAACAATTGGAATTGTTTTCTACTACATTAGTTTTCTACTATAGTTAATGTTATATAGCTGTCTTTCTCTATTATAACTGTAAAGTCAACCCCTTCTTCATAAAATACTTTAATCTACATTAAAATTAAAATAACTTCACCAAGCCCAGTGTTTATTATTATAGTACATTGTTTGAAAATTGTGGAGAGAATTGTGTCACACCGTCTTCATTTCCAGATTAATGTAATAATAATAAGCCACTGTAATGTATGACAAAAACTTATCTCAAACGTGGAAAGGGAGAAAATAGATTTCAATAATTTACATTCTTTGCAGAAAATTATAGTCTGGCATTCTCAGAAATTTTCAGCTGTATTGCAATGGAATTCTTTAACTTTCACAGCAAAATTTGAGCACTTTTTCTATCTTTGCTTGTCCATTTTGATAGCAATTTAAGTAAAAATATGCCAACATGCATGTCACTTACAATAGATACAATATGAACACATAGAACAAGGTAACAGAATATAAACCTGAAATTTATAAATAGACTTATATAACTTCATCTAAAATAAATCTTTTTAAGAATCTATTACTGAAGCTTCAATCTTAAAGAGATTAATATTTAAAGGGAGTAGTTATATGCTAATTCCTAAGCAAATAAAACATTCACTTCTTTGTAGATTTCATTTTAATTTGTTCAACTTAATACTTTCATCATGTGTTGTCTGATGGAATAACCAGTGATGGATATTAAGATTATGACACATTTAAAGGATGATAAATCTTTAATTGAATAATTACAAAAATGAAGCTTAGTATTCATTATATACGATTAGTTCAAAGTTCGTGTTATCAAGACAGAAGAATATTTTTGCTGTAATCAGTTAATTTCAAGGATTTTTTGTTTGATTCTATTAAACAGTATTAGTTACTTACCACTTTAAAAGGGCTGCTTTGATTTTTCTTTATTGGAAATTCAAATGGCAGAATACAAGGGTCATTATTAGTCAATTGTTCCATAAATGATTTTTTTTAAAAGATTTATTTATTTATACATACAAGCTGGGGTACAGGCCAGAGGCGTGGGGCGGCGAGAGGGTTCACCAGAGACAGATGGGGAGAAGAACAGGCAGATCAGAAATACACTGCTGAGGGGAGCAGAGGGCGAGGCAGGAGAGGTCTGCCGCACCATGTGGGACTCTCCCCGGCTGGGCATCGAACTTGCTTTGCTGTTGCCGCTGCCGCTGCGGACAGCTCCACAGTGCAGCACTCAACCGCTGCGCCACCAGGGAAGCCCCATAAATGATTATTTTCATAGTACTGACCTTGGTCACCTAGAGACATGTCAAATGAGACAACTTATGATGGAGTCACTTGATTTGACCTAAATTTAAAAACTTCCGTTTTCTGCACCAGAAGGGAAGTGGAATATTATTAGAATAATAAATAATGGCTTTAAAATACTATGGACTCTTGAAATCAGGTTAGAGAAAGACTTTAGAAACATATCTAATAAAAAAAAACTGATTATATTCTCACAGTCAGTTGTTTATCAAATGGAAAGGTGGTTAAATTGAGTTTGCCAAAAAGAGCAGTCAAAATTATGAACTACTAAAGAAGATGGTTTCTTGAGGAAGAATTGAATGAACTAAGTGGAGTCGCATATAATTAGGACCTAGAGAGGATGTTATTAAACTGCTGAGAGAGGTTAGAAGACATAAATAGGAAAAGAACAGCAGAATTCATTAAAAACTTTATATATGAATATGAACTAAGGGCCAAAAGAAATTTAAAATAAACTACTGTGGTGTGAGAATTGACCATGTAGATTAGATGTAGGATTGCCAGGTGTTGCCATATTACAGTAGAAAATCAAGGAAAAAAAAAACTTTTATAGAGTCATATTTTTTTAGCCACTATTATAAAAGATAAGTTCCTGATTTTAAAATCGTAATACATTGAGGCATGAATTACAAATTCATTTATTTAGATTAAATAATGGTGATTATATAATATAGCACGTTATGTACACATTTTCCAAATAACACTAATAAATAAGAAACTTGGTCTCAAAATAACAATTTTTCAGTTTTTACTTTTGGAAAAAAAATTCAATTTATTCTACTGGCTATAATTCTTCTGTTTCTATTAGAAAATAACATTTGATGTTTATGAAATTCTAATAGTAATCATCTAACAGTAGTGCCTGCAGTGGCCTTCTTCTCTGTTAAGATTTATTGAAGATTCAAGAGATTATTTGCTGTGTTCAAATAAAAAATCCTAAACATTTCATCCCACTTTTTAGAATTAAGAAAATTGTGAGGGTGTAAACATGTTTGCCTGTGTAATTGCATTTAAGCAAACACTCCAGGGGCCCTTCCTGGTGGCCTAGGGGTCAAATCTCAGCTTGATTGCTTGAGTTTGATCCCTGGCCAGGTAGCTAACCCACATATGGTGCAAGAGACCTCTCATGTCTCGCCCACTGCTTCACTTAACAGTGTATTTCAGTAAATCCACTTGTTCTGCTCCCACCATGTCTCTGGTGAATCCTCTCACCACCCTATACCTCTTTCTCTGGTTTATACCCCAGTTCTATGCAAAATAAATAAATAAGCAACCCCTCCAACCTATACAAACACACACAATTTATTTCATTACAAAATACGTTATGGTGTTAAACAATCTGGTCACTAAAAGATACTGATGAATTATTCATATCAACTTTCTTATCTACTGAGAGTGCGTAATAGTGAGATGTTCAGCTATTCAAATAAAATAAGACTTTTAGTTGAATAATAAGATACTCAACTAAAATAAGACTAAGTTCACAACTGAATTAGTTTCCTTTATTTCCTTCAATGCTATCCCCAAATTCCAGAGTCACCAAGTCAAAGGAAAACTGTACTGATAGAAAATTCAAAGTGCTATCTCCTTAAAAAAATGTTTCATATATTGAAACAGGTATAGCTTAAATAATTTTATGTATAACTCACACTAAAAGATTATATTCAATTCTTTGAAAAACTCACTCATTTCAAATGATTTCTACATAATGAATTAATTTAAAAATTGAGAATTCAATGCAATCATCCTAATGACTTATGCCCAGAAAAATAGCAAACTTACCAATTTTCTTTCCCATTGGGGTGACACAGAATCTGCCAGGGCCTAGAATGCATGCATCTCTTTGAAAAACACTGTGGTATTTTTTCAGCTTTGTTTTTGAACTTTTTGGGAATTAATTTGCAAAGAAGTTCCCACTGTAAAGGCCATAACCTTTTTGACAACTCATTTGAGAGAATGCATGTTAAGTATAAGGTTCTAGACAAAGGCCTTTCACCACAAGCAGCCTTTAGCTACAGAGACAATACTCATGGTTCACTGGGCTCTGTTTTTAATTTAATCATTAAGTGCCCACATAATTTTCAATGCAAGCTGAACCTTCCCTGAAACTTTCACTTTCCATTAATCCAAAAATAAAATAATACCTATCTAACCTTCTTTCTAGGGCTATGGAGAAAGAAAAATGCTTGAGAATCACATTACTCTACATTTTCATCATCAAGAGAATCATAATCTAGATTATGGAGAGCTCCTTGGTTTACTGTTAAGCATGTCATCCATAAAAAAGAGATGTGAGTTCTGGTTCTGCCTCCTGAATTAATTTCTTGACCTTAGGAAAGCTACTAAATTTGTATGAGTTCCCTCTATTTTTGCAAAAAGTAAACAAGAAGACATTACCTCAGTCATGGAAGAGAATGAAAAAGACTGTGACTAAATCACTTGTTTTAACAATAAACTTTTCATTCTAGGTATTCACTCCAACATACAACATTCTTTCAGTATTAATGAGGAATGGCCATTTGAATCTGTTAAAGGTAAGCAGTATGTGTGTGTGTGTGTGTGTACAAACACATATCTGACAGAAACAATTTAGTCAATGCTCATAAGGTACAACAGTTGTGACACACTAGGTGATATTTCCCTCTCTTTACACTTTGTGCCCCAGACTACAGGAGATGGATTTTATACTTGAAATAAGGTTATAACACACAGTTCACTCACTATATGATTTGGCAGAATTTATCTAAATGCCCACTCATCTCATTTGAGGCTTATGGACATCAATGCCAAAACAACCATTTTGGTTATTATAAAATGTATATCATAGGACTGTGACGAGAAGGAACCAACATCAGACTTGAAATTGTTCTAAGCTGAGAATCTTGTCCCCGGTAATTTTAAGTAGGTAAGGTTCTACTCCTCCAGGAGCTAGAAACCTTTGTAACTTCCATTCTAAGGCAGGCCTAATGAATATTTTTATTGTACTTTTCAGTTTTTCTTAATTGGAAGGAGAATTAAATTTAACTCTAAAGCCTATAACAGATTATACTTTCCAAATATAACCACAGCAATATCTCACTCCTCATGGTTGCTGCAATATAATCTTGTTTCTTAAAAAATGTTAAGGACAGAGAAACTGTTATGGACCTAAAGCCCTCTTTGTCATTCTTTTGAGGAAGTAGTATTTGCATTCCCATTTTTCTATAGTCAGTAACCATTTATTTTGAAATACAAGCAATGGATAATTCTCTGAACGTCTGAAGTTTCCAAAGAAAGTTTACCCCCAAATTTGGAGGCACATGTTTTAGTTAAAGAAAGGGATATTTTTAAAAATAGATCGTTTTGTTGGGTTTTGTATTTTTTTTCCTATTTACCTCCTCAAAAAAAAAAAAAAAACAAGTAGTGTTATTTAGCATATAAAAGGCTAAATTTTTCTCAGTACCCAGTTTATCTCCCACAAAAGCAATGTATCACCTGTACAAGAAGGCCATCATTTTGACAAATGACTTTACCACAGGAAATGCTATAGGGCATGTACTCTCAGCACTCAGAATTCACCTCATTTACAAACACATAGACCAGTAAGTCTAATATGTTCTTCTCTCTTTCACTAACATAAAATCAACCATTATTAGGGAAGTTAGGCAATTATTAGGGGAGTTATGTATTTCTTTTGTTTTTAGAAATCCTTGAAAACTGAGTTTTTTCCTGCAGGTGTCTATTTTTAAAAATGTATTACAACCTTTAGGAATCCTAAATTCTCTGGGTTTTTTTCCCCCCTAAAGTTATCAATAGAGAATAATGCTTGCTAAAATGATTCTACTCCCCGATGAAGAAAGATGGAACATTATGGAAAGATGATGGTTTGCACATCCATCAATCAAAAACTCCCCTTCAACTTGAAAATTTCACAGTATCTAATTTCAATAGAGCAGTGTTACTGAGGTGTGCAGTTTTGTGATTTTTAAATTGAAAAAGACAGTAGACACTGAAAGCTAAAATACAATTTCAGTGTTATTCTGGAATACATGAACATTTCAAGGACTCAAAGATAGTTTTCTTCTGCTCTTCCCTTGAAAATTATATATGTTGAATAGATTTTTTTGAAGACCTCATATTTACTTTTTTCATATAATGTTAGTATTCACATAATTTTAGGTAGTATAAAATTACTATATATGATGCTTCAATTATTTTAATTTACTGTTACTGTAGCTTTGATAATTTCTGCTTTATGGTTAATGCCTATCTTAATAGGATTCTTGGACTAACACATTAATTGAACCCAGGGACAAGGATGTGGGAGTCTCTGGTTTATGGCTGATTGGTCAGAAGCACAGATGACAACCTGGGCTATGATTGGTGACTGAAGTGGGTGTTGTTTTGTGGGACAGAGCCTGGAACCTGTGGGATCTGACGCTATCTCCAGGTAGATACTGTCAGAATTCAATTAAATAGTTGGACATCCAACTGGTGTCACAGAATTGCTTTGTATGGGGAAAACCTCTACAAAACAGCAAAAAAAAAACCATTTGCTGACTAGAAGTGTCACAAGTAAAATGTTTTGTGTAAGTACTAAAGGAGACACAAAAGGTGGGGGAAATCAAGTATTTTCCTTAAAGGAAATAATGCGTTTCCCTCCAGCTTCTGGACAATAACTCAGCTCCCTCAATATCTGACCTAATTTTCATGATTCCCTGACCAGAAAGCCTCTCCGGGCAGTGCTGGGCTTCTGACTTAGAGTACTGGGAGTTAATGAATAGTATAAACTGCTAATTTTGTAGCAATTTGTTACACAGCAGTAAAAACTAAAATATTAAACTACTGTAAACCACAGCTCCATGCTCATTTCTGTAGTGCAGCAAACATAATTATTTTTTGCAGTAAAGTCTTGTTTCCATGGTTTCCCTTACCTTCACATGCATCCCAAGTTGAGAATTTCATGTCCTTAGATTTTTCAACTTTTCAAAGATGATTTTAACTAAAATAGTCTCCTTATTGACTTGTATGTGCACATTTCTGCCTTTAAATTGAAACATAAAATATCTGCATTTAAGGACTTACCAAGGAGAAAAACAAAACTCTCTGATTCCAAATAGTCAATGAAAAATAAGTTCAGAGAAATATTACTCCTAAAGGTTGCCTGAGATCTGGACCTTCCACCTCTAATCCTGGGTTATCTTAATGTATCCCACAAATAGGTCTGTTATTCATTTACTAAATAGCCAGGCTATATGAGTTTGAACCTTCTATATGCAAGAATAAGCTATGTCTCTATTTACAATGTCAAGTTATGGAAACAACGTAAGTGTTGAAATGCATACAACTGGATAAAGAAGATATGATATAGATACACAATGGAATACTACTCAGCTATATATTAAAAGAAAAAGCAAGAAATCTTGTCATTTTGTCACAATTTGGGTGAAACTGAAGGGAGTTATGCTAAGTGAAATGAATCAAAAAGATAAAGACAAATACTGGATATTTTCACTTACATGTGGAATATTTTTAAAAATCAAAACAAAGGAGCAGACTAAAACATTAAATTTACGACTGAAAAGTTGAGTCTAACAAAGGAGGAAGATGAGGGGATGGTGGCGAAAGGGGCACAGAGCCCAGTGGACTGTAGGATTATGGATGCCTTGGTGGAGGGTATTGGGTAACATTTATTTGAAGATATGTGACCCTATACCTCCGTATCATGTAGAGTGTTGTAAACCAATGTCATTTCAATTAAAAAAAAAGAAGAAAATTAACTGTGTTTTTGCCTATAATTGGCTAATCACTGGGGCAATTTTAGGGCCTCTTTTACCTTTTCTGTACTCTACTTCAGCTTCAAGGGCCTGTGTTGACAGAAGTTTGTCCATCTGTAATCCATGTCAAAGTTCCCCTGGAAATCAATATGTAACTAATAGAATAGGGGAAAAGAAGTATAAAAGATGAGAAGGGAAGCAGTTAGGGCTCTGTCTTCTGGTTCGAAGCATAGGATTCCAAAAGCAATATGTTCCTTAAACATGGCTTTTTCTAGTGACCCAAAGCACTTACTTTCTTGACTATATGTAACACAACTCTACATACTAATGCTGACAGATTAATTACACAGATAAGTATTAAATATCATCAGACAAAATGCCAATGGTCTTCAGTCCATCCAATTTCCAATATATTTTATGCAGAGTCATTTATAATAATTGCTATCTAGGAGCTCATAAACCAGTCTGAATGGGGCACAAATGTGATAATGTATTAGCAATGTAAGATTTGGGTTTCATTTCTGTTATTGAAAAGCTGAGGCATCATTTGAGTTATTGATCCTGAAAAAATAATGATGGTTGGTGGTTCTGCAACTTTCTTGAAGTTTACTTTATTGTAATACCCTGGGAAATAGAAAGCCCCAAATAGCTTTTTTAAAATAGCCTCTTCTAAAAGAAAAGGGAGATATGAATCATAAAAACCTCTCCTCGTAAAAGTTACAGTTTCTCCTATTGATCTTTCTGAGTATTTTCCACTAAGAAGTGCAAGGATTTGAAAATGAGTCCTAGAAAGATGTAGTATACCCCAGCATAAACTGTCCCCAAACAGACATTTGCGTAAAGATGAAACAAATCAATGCTAAGCTAAAGAACAGCAAAGATAACAACCAAAGCCAACAGCACTAGAAATAATCATCATTCACAGAAATAATAGTTGTTCAACAGATTTTTTTTTCCTCCTTACCAAATATTAGTACATGGATCAACTTAAAATGTCTCTACTTTTAAGTTCAAACTGCATTTTTCTAATTAGTGAATTAAAAAATTTTAAAAAGAAAACAAAATATTGAGATTTTAGTATTGCCTTAATAAAACATCCCTATATTATAGGAAGTTTTTATGATATTTGATGTAAAACTGTATTTCTTTTTTTTTTTTTTTTAAGATTTACTTATTTATACATACAAGCTGGGATACAGGCCAGAGGCATGGGGTGGCGAGAGGGTCCACCAGAGACAGAGCGGGTAGCAGAACAGGCAGATCAGAAATACACTGCTGAGCGGAGCAGCGGGTGAGGCAGGAGAGGTCTGCCGCGCCATCAGGGAATCTCCCTGGCTGGGCGTCGAACTCGCATCGCGCGCTGCCGATAGCTCCACAACGCAGCGCTTAACCGCTGCGCCACCAGGGAGGCCCTAAAACTGTATTCTTATTTAACATTTAACATTTATGAGTTCTAACTAGCACAAAATCTTCATTAAATTATAGTCCAAATTGACTTTATATATTTTAACTACGCCTAAAATCTGACAATACTGTCCAATCGCTTGTTTTTGTACAATTTATAAAGAATGCAATTTTTGCATGAATAATTATTTTGGAATAACTTTGTAATGTATTTCTATTTCTTTTGTGCACAGTAATCATTAAATGGCTTTGGCACATGCACTTATGTGGACTATAGAGGAAAGGAAGAGTGAGAGGTGGATGAAAAGCTAGTTAAAAACGTGATAGCACATGTTGATTTAATCTTCTCCTCTGTGGTACAGGAAGAAGGTTTTAGCACTAATATTACATTAGTAATAATATTTATTACTATGACTAGTAATGATAGTACTCTAACCAAAATTTATATCTAATAATAGTAATAGAATAAAACTTTGGCTGAAATCATTCTTCCATGTATTTCTTTAATATGTACATAGTATATAGTAGTCCAGCCAAAAATATTCATTGTTATAAAATTGAAAGGAATAAAAGTCCTATCATTCAATATAGAGGTGATATATTTTTACATTTGTAGAACATTTAAGGATTGACATAAGATAAAAAATAACATATTTCAGCATCATTTAGACCATAACTTTGAGAGAGTTAGATTTCCTTGTTCTAAAAGACCAGTGCATAACTGTACTTTTTTTAACTACCATGTTGGCATGGTATTTTACATATAATTATTCAGTAAACTTTTATTGACTCAAAAGTATTATGGCATATTTCTCAATCATATTGACCTGAAAACATAATGAAGATAACTTGCATTTGAATTTTTCAAATATGTCTAATGTTTACTCTTGCACATATGAACTATAAACCTAATAATATTTACAGCTTTCTAAATATAATTAATGCAAAATAAACAATAAAATTTAGGAAGTGTCTCTGGGAACCCCTAGACTAAAGTTAACTAATAATAATTGGTTGAAAAGTTGGTAGTTATAAATTAATCCATCAGAATGAATATTTTGAAGGGGAAATAGGAAAAGCAGCTCATTAAAGCCTTGGAGACCAGAAAGCAAATGCTTCAACAAAGGTCAAGGCATTCCCTGAGGATGTGAGATTGCAGAGCTACAAAGAGTAACATTACATGTTGGGCTCACCATTCCTTCATTCCCATATTTATTGTGGGACTTTTAAAGATACAGTAAATAGAGGAAAGATGAAGTTTTAGGTCTTAGTAATTAGCATTATTAATAAGTGAAAGTTAAATAGCATGTAAAGTCAACTTTCCTTGAGGCCCACAACATCATGGGACTTAGGTGATAATTAGGATTTATTATTAATATCCAGTTTCTTTGTAAATTACCTTCTATACAACAATGCTATGTAACAAACTACCAGTTCAATGTTTATGTCCATAAACATTTATTTTTGTTGTAGTCAGCGGGTTACCTGATGGTGTTACTGATCTGATCCAGGCTTTGTTTAACTTGGCTAATCTCTGTCTGGATCTACTGAGCACTTGGTAATCTAGAATGTGCTTCATGATCTCATATTCTCAACATTTCAGCCCAAGTGTTCATCATGTTACAGACAAGGTTGAATAGAGAGAATGGAAGGATGTGAGTCCTTTCAAAGCCACATCTCATAAATGGCACACCATCACTACTGCTTTAAGCTTAGGTCAAAGTAACAGCCTCCAAAGGTTTCAAATATGAGATTTAAAGGAGAGAGAAATTAATTTTTCCCATGACTCTCCTAGGTTTTTTGTCTATATATCTTTTAATTGGACTGACATACCAATTTGTTTAATATAAGTTTTACGTGACACAAAAGACCTCACAAGGAAATGAAGACCTGAAGAAATAACTAAACAAGTGTATTTTTATACTAGGTTTGTTGAAAAATGGAAAGCCATGGAAAAATATGCTAGGCTTAGAGTATGAACTAAGGATAATAAACTGGGAAACAGCAAGTTCTATTAATTATTTTTACTCCCTCCATCTTCAGATATAAATGTGCTTTTATCTTCTTTATATTTAGAAGGCTCCTGTTTCATAAGAGGGTCGTATGACCTGTTTTAGAGGAAAAGAGAGAGACGAAAAGTCCTTTTTGTACCTGCTGTTTCTCAAAATACTTAATTTTAAATAATGATAATACTAAGGTCACATATTTTAGGTAGTGTGTTCTAAGTCCCATCAAAAGTTATTAAAAGTTATAAAGCAAATGTTTGATGCAGAAAGGTCATTAACTAGAATCACCATTATAACCAATCCCCTGGTTTATGTACACAGAAAGTGCAAATATGCATACATAAGTCTCATAATATATAACCAGAAGATTGAGTCTATAATCGTGATTCATCGCCATCTGGTGAAGTCCTGCTGCATGTTATATTCTATTGAAACCAATATTTAAAACTTTTTAAAGGCAAAATTTCTAGGACTCTTGGCACATTAGAGATGTTACCTAAATTCACTGTCTGTAGTAAATGGCAAGAAGAAACTACAACTCTTTCTTTTGGAAATACACCAGGCAGTTCAGATAAGCAGCAGGGCAAGGAGAGACTCAAACAGATGTTAATGGAGAAGAGATGCACATTTTACAATGAATTCAAGCACAGAAAATTCCTCCCACACCAGGTAAAGAAAGATAAGAGCTGCAGTTTGCAAGAGACAGCCTATTCCTAGGAGGAATGAGTCATGTGCTTTTTGAACTAAATCCAAAAATCGTAAATAAGAAAAAGATTCTGTAATAAATGTCAGTTCATTTTTATTTATTAACCACTGTTATTTACCCAAGTTAAAATTCTTGTGAAAGAGCTCATATTTCCTTTCTGCAGTTGATCTGAGAACACATAAAAATGTGGGAGGGGGAGAAACAAAAGATATTTACCCAGGCCATCCCAAAAAATCAATCTCCTTTTAAATCTATGTCAGCAAAATCATAAGATAAATCCATCACTTGACAGGTCATTTTCATTAACATTACATCAATGAATAATAACAATAAACAAATGTTGAGTACAGAGAAAAAAATTGACCACCCATAAGCACTTCCCACATACACACAAATAGAAAGCACTAGAATTGAAAAAAAAAAAAAAAACTAACACCTAAATTAATTCAAAGTTTAATGATTTCCAAAACTGTGTTTTCACTTGCCTACAAATTCGACATCATATATGAATGTTAACTTCCTAAAGAGAGAGTTATATTTGCAATAATTTAGGAGTTACTTCAAACCTTCCTCTCTTCTGTTCCAGTATTTCCTTACTACACTTCAAATTCTAAGTTCCATCCTCGGATTCAGCTTAAATTTTGCCTATAGTTACCTTAATATGTGCACATAATGCCTTCCAATAATAAAAGGCTCTACCTCATCATATAAATACCTGCTCAATATTCATAGAGGCTGGTAAGAACAGTGGGGATTTCAGAGGACTGTTAGCTGGTTCTTGGAGACAAAACTTTCTTCATGTGAAACCACGGCAAATCGCTATCCCAATTGAAATAGAAGGCTAAACGTACTTTCTGTATGATTTTCAATTAATTGGTCTATTATATTTGTTTATTCTTGAAAATCTAGGTGGAGTTTAACAAACTAAAAAAAAAAATCACCAAATTTCAGTTTAGTCAACACTGAAATATTTCTCAAGTTTAATAACCCTTTTCTGTCTCTAAGTACTGCCTCTGCTAAGATCACCTATATCCCCCCTTGGCTATTCATTATTCTGTTTCATTGACAATTAGCCATTAGCACTGCTCCTGGCTCAAACTCCAATTTAGTATTCATATTTCCATCTCAGTTATCTAAATTTGTTTTAAAATTTCATAAAGAGTCCTTTCAACTAACTCCTTATAGTCTGTAGAACAAAATGTCAAATCTTAGGGTATGAGACGATACCCTATGGTATAATAGTTATACGGCCTACTTTTATGCAATATTAAGAACGTACTCAAAGCATGTTTGGGAAATAAAACAAATGGTTCTAAAATTAGAACAATGACTGCCTATTGAAGAGGTGAAGCATTATTCCACTCTTTGAGACTATTATTTGCAGGGATGTTACTTGCATTTAAACTTGCAAACAGTAAGTCATGTGAGCATTTGAAAGAGTCTCATTCTCATTTTGCTACTCATATGTGAAACATCAGTACAGGTTGCAATATACCTAAAAGAAAACTTCTAACTTTTTTAAATGGTAAATTAGAAGGGATTATAGTTGTTAAACTCTAAAGGAGCAATAATCATATTCCAAGAAGTGATAAGGACATTTATCTACAGAATACAAATAGGATAGCAGAACACTTGAACACTTACCTGAGACCACCTAAAATGTTAAAAGGAGAATGAAAAAATATGCCCTGTTGACAAAGTATATTTCAGGTATCTCTTTCCCTGACCCCTGCATTTCCACTAACTTCTGAAGATGTGACTATCAGCATCAATTCTGGAAATTAATATAAAGATTAATTTCTATTAAAAAGTCACAAGTTAATGAGTTTTCCATGCCTAAGAAGACAAGACTGATGATATTTTCTGGGGATTATACACCAAATAGTTACTACCATCAATCACACAATAAGTTTAATAAAGTAAAACATTCTGTTTGACATTTTATATCCCAGGAAACTTTTGCAATAGGAATGACTTATGCAGGTTTCTGTATTTGATTTCATTAGATAGGCTAATAAATAATATAGGAGGGAGATAGCATATTTTCTCCTGTACTCTTTCTACTAGATATTTTATGTGCATATGATTTATTTTTACGTTTAAAGTGTCTGGTGTCTACATGGTCAAGAAAGGGTCTTATATAGACGTTGGCACTCACAGTGTCTTGCAAAGTGTTCAGTGACCATGAATTATGTACTAGCTGATTTAATTCCTTATTAGAAAATAATTGAGAAAATATACCTAGTGATCTGATCTGGGTCAATTTCCACTAATTTACCTTGATTTAACTGGCTGTAACTACAGCAAATCATGCTTCAATATTGAGAAATACGGACTTTTAATAGGTCTAAAAGTGAATTTCATGTGTATCTTCACTGGGTCATGGGTGCTCCAATTAAACATTACTTCTGGGTATTTCCAAATGAGATTAGCATTGGCATCAGAAGGCTCAATAAAGTAGATTGCCCTTCTCGATGTGGGTGGGCATCATCCAGCCCACTGAGTGAACAACCCATTGAGTAAACAATCTAGTGAGTAAAACAAAAAATGGAGGAAGAGAGGATTTATTCCCTTCCTGACAACATGCTTGAACTAGGACATCCCTCTTCTCCTGCCCTTGAACTGGAATTCATGCAATCAGCTCCTCTGGTTTTCAGGACTTCAGAACTTGGGCTAAAATTGCAACACTGCTTTTGTTTGTTCTTGAGATTGCAGATGGCAAATAATGGGACTTCTCAGCCTCTTATATATATATATAAGCCTCATATATATATATATATATATATATATATATATATATATATATATATATATATATATATATATATATAATTGCATATATTTCCCATAGGAAAGAAAGTATTAGCAAGGTTAGTAAGTTAAAATTTGACCCAAGAATGGCTTTCATTGTTTTATTTCACCTCAGGGTCTCCCAAAGAATGCATAGGATAACAACGTGCATTCCAAGTTAAACAACTACATAGAATGAAGCTGTCTTTGGGGAATCAAAGACAATGGACATTGTAAGTGAAAGGAATGTAATGGTGAGATATGTCGTTATCTTAAAGTTGTCAAAACTGGGCCTCCCTGGTGGTGCAAGGGGTTAGGTCTCAGCACTATGAAGCTATCCACAACCACTGCAGCAGAAGTTCGATTCCCAGCCAGGAAGTTGACCCACATAGCACAGCAGACCTCTCCTGTCTCGCGCTGCTCCCTTCAGCAGTATATTTCAGTCAATCCACCTGTTCTGCTCCCTGCTCTCTCTCTGATGAAACTTCTCACTGCACCTCCCTGCCCCCACACCTCTGTCCTACACCCTAGCTCTTGTAAGCATAAATAAATAAATATTTTTAAAAAAAAATGTCAAAATTGGCACAGAAATATAAATCTCTTCATAACTGAGCAGATTGTCTTTTAGTACAGATTGATGACCTCTTGATATTTAATTATACAGCTCCTGGATCCCTGAGAAATAATAATTCAAAGATACATCACATACAACTCAAATTTTGGTTCTTTAGAATATGAGACAGAGCCAAACAATTGTGAGTGGTTTCTTGTAATGTTGAATTGAAAGGGTTGTGAAGTCTAACCAATTTCAGGTAGAGAAGTGTTTTGGGGGACTATGGAGGCACCTATGCACAGTTACTGTCCCAGTCCTAATGCTTCTGCACAGTAACATTAGCAATTACAGTATAAATATGCAATAGCAAACAGTATGTTTCACAGAACACTGCTTGCACTGTCAGGAAGACAACTAAAATAGACAGAAATTTAAGAAAATTAGTTTGGAGAAAAAGAAGCCCTTAGTTCATAAGTTCCTCCATATCCTTGCTTGTTATTACAATTTAGAAATATATCCAAAAACACTGTGGGAAAAGGTCTGATATCCTAAGCATATTTTATTGATACTACTCTTATGTGTGTAAAAGTCTGTCCTATAAATTGTTTCCTGACTACAAATGAGTCTGCCACTGCATCTGCCATCAGGAGTCTACAGTGCATTAGATGACCATAAAATGAATTCAAATTCATGAGCTGACATAGGTGGTATGATTTGCAGAGTGATTTCATGTTTTCTTATTAAGCTCATGCATAATTTTATATTTGTCTAAAAATGGCAGTGTTAGTGGTGAAGAAAGAGAGATTAATTTTATTATGTACCTCTTCATAACCTGAGGGATTTTGTTAAGGGGTTTATACTTAGAGTTTTAATCCTCTTAGCTATAGTTCTGCTGATTGGGTATAATTATCAGCATTTACTGGTAAGAATTGTTTAATATCACTTAGTTAATAAATGGTACACTGTATTTAGAAAACCCAGTAATTAAATTATTTCAGTTAATCTTAAGTATTAAGTGGGGATATTTAAGAAAAAGAGAATAAGGTATATAATTTTTATTGACTAGAAGGGAATATTTTCAGAAATAATTTTTGGGGATCTATATTCTTTACTATTTGTTTATTAAGAATTAGCAAAGCATTTAGTAACTGAAAGATTTCTATTAGCTGAAAGATGATCAATTTCTAGGCATCTGCATTGGGGTTCCCTATCACTCTTGTGTGCATTTTGAATGTTGTGGAAATTAGTATTACTTTAAATTAAAGTAGATATGTAGACACGCCCCCAAAACATGGCGGCAAACAGATGCTAGGATCAGGCTCTCCTGCAAAAAATCGATTCTTGGGGAAAAATATCCCTAACTTTGAGAGCTGTCTCAACGAGAACCGGATACCCTACGCAATACAATCGACCCTGGGGGTGCTTTGGACTTATAAATAAACTGAAGAATCGGAGTAAAGAGAAGAGAGGGGACATCTAATCCCACACAAAGGAGGAGCAGAGAGGAGAGATGGGCGGACCAGCTCCCCCTGAGAGCCACTGAATACAAGGTTAGAAACTGCGGTGAGGTCGGAGGGCTCCGGCCAGCCGACTGGGAGCGCGACCCCCACTCCCCCACCCCACGACCCCCCTCTCTTCCCTGCGTGGC